>VMDO01006339.1:0-26764 GCA_007922755.1 Pedetes capensis
CTCCTCCTCCTCCTCTTCTTCTTCTTCTTCTTCTTCTTCTTCTTTTTTTTTAAAAATATTTTATTTTGAGACAAGGTCTCACTATTTTACACAGACTGCCTCTAGCCTTGAACTAGCAATCCTCCTGCCTCCACCTCCTGAGTCATTGGGATTACAGGTGTGTGCTACCACATCTGGCTTTTTAAAACTCGTACATCAGATACATGAGCTCAGGCCAGAATCAGCAGTGTGTAGGTATGGGTAGAAGGGAGGGAGGCTTTGCTTAGGGCATGTTTCCTGCTGTGTCCTGCAACCTAAGAGAGCATAGAGCTCAGGACCAGGGGACCCAGCAGGGCTAAAAAGCCAATTACGTCTCTCCTGCAGACCGAAGCAGTTAGTAGCATCTTGGAAGGCGCAGCTTCCCCAGAGATAAACTTATCTCCAGTGTCTTCTATTAAGAGTTGTCTGGCAAACCCCACGACAGACACAGTAAAAAGACACATGGCAGTCTGGCTCAAATTGAGTGCTGCCTTCCCTCTGCAGCTGACTGTTTCAGATGGCCTCAAGGTGGCCACTGCTAAGATGCCAGAAAAAAGGACGTAGCAGAGGCCAAGGAATAACACTAGAGCATGTTTCCAAATTGGGTGAGCCTGCTTGATAAATCTGGCCTGATGCTTATTTCTGTAAGATTTCAAGTTAAAAACTGGTGGAAAAACTTGTGGACATTTGTTCTCTTTCTCATTATATAAGTACTTATCTAATATCATTGATTTTTGTTTTTTGGCCCCCAAAGCCTGAAATATTTACTATCTGGCCGTTTTTGTTTTTTTTTTTTTTGTGGAAAAGTTTGTCAACCTCTAGATTAGACACTTAGGCACAAATAATAGGTCTAGGGAAGATCTTGTACACGGAATGACTGCAGGCAAATAAATGGATAAAAGCTTAGCAAATTTTTGAGGGAATTTTATTGCAGCAAATAGCTACTATCTTTCCCTGCAAAAGCCTGTAATTGTTCCAGCCAGCAGGCATGTGCCTGATCCTGATTGACAGAGGACACAGTGGCCTGTGCAATCTGGTGGTCTTGTAAGAACCCATTCCAGGCTCCTCTCATTCTTCAAGGGTGGCACACAGGGTGCTAGAGAAACCACTGAGTAACTTAGCAGCCTGGGGAGGGGCCTCATGGTCCTCGTGAGTCCCTGTGGGACCAGATAAACTACAATGGACTGGTGATTTTTATGAGTTTCTCTAGTCTTCCTTTTACTGACAGTGGTTTTATCTGCCACTATTGAGTCTCATGGGCTGGGATTTAGCTCAGTTGGTAGAATGCCACTCTGCAGTCTCTGAGGTCCCGGGTTCTATTCCCAGTACTGCAAAAATGGGAGAAGGACATGGCAACCCACTCCCAAGGCAATACCGAAACAGTCAGTCATTGAAAACCCTATGAGGGTTGCTATGAGTCAGATGTGACTTGTCGGCACCTAACAACAACAACAAAAACAACAATTGAGTCTCACAGGCTGGGGTTTAGCTCACTGAAAACCCTACATAGGGTTGCTGTGAGTCAGACCTGACTTGACAGCACCTAACTACAATTGAGTCTCATTCCTTCATTGCATATTGTGTATGTGTGCTCTTTAGTCACAAGGAGCCACAGGTGTTCCTGATTAGGGAGTGAGTATGACCTGAGTGACATACAGTGAGTAGATGTCACTGAGCAAGTCCCAAGAGAGAGAATCCCAAAGCCATTTTCATCTAGACATTTCAAACATTTCTAAGTTTGCATTTTGTATAAAACACCTGTGTAACTTCTGTGTCAAAAAGTAAAAGCAGAGCTGGGGTGCAGCTCCGTGGCAGACCACATGCTTAGCATGCATGAGGGCTTGGCTCTGATCCCCAGCACCACAAAATATAAACTAAAGTAATTAAATAAATTCAAAAAATGAAAAACAAAGCCATGAGATAAAAAGAGGCTTTGCAGTGCATTTTTGGCCATGGCAGTATTTATGGCCTCCTTTCAAACTTTGGAACCATGGAAAATAGAACTTTAACATTTCAACACACAAACGTCAGGGGTTCCACTTGATCTATTACTCATACTTGGGAAAGAGGTGAATCTTGTCATAGTGCTTTTGTGTTTCTAATGTTTTAGATTTTTTACCCTTTTCTCGTGTTATCTTTAAAATGGAACTCTTTTAGTTTTTTTTCTTTTGAGGAACAAATAATTCTTATTAATTACACAATCCTTAGAACTCATTTTGTCATATTAGACATTAGGAAAATAATACAACCAACCACATTACCAACTCTTACCATTCTGGTTATTTGTTTTAATATAGATTTTTAATGGTTACAACTATAATATGCATCATCTTTGTTGTCTTTTTTATTTTACTAAATATTATGAAAAAGAATCTATGATGTTTCTACTTAGTTTTTAAGTTGAGCTTTTTAATGGCTACATCATGTTCTGTTCAGTAGAGATTTGTGTTCTAAGCATCTTTTGCCATATAGTAAATGATGCAGAACTTGATGTCTTAAAGCCACTACAATCCTTGTATCACCCCTCACCATGTCTTGTGTCAGCATTTTGGGAATGACTTGGCTGGATGGTTTGGGCTTATGCAATTGCTGTCATATAGTGGCTGGATGTGGAACAGAGGAGACTGGGGCAGCTGGAGGCTAGCAGGGCATACTTCTATTTCTGTGTAGTCTCAGGACATCTCAGTGTGTACTCTGGCTGTTTGGGGCATCCTCACAACATGGCAGACCCAGGATGCTAGGGCTTCTGTGGTAGCTCAGGGCTCCTGCATGAGTACTTTAGCAAGTCAACTAAAAGCTTATTTCCTTCTATGATCTTCATATAGGACTGCTCAGCTTTATCTTCTTGGCTAGCCAGTAATCAAGGGCAATTTAGACTCAAGGGGAGGAATTACATCTCCATGGCAGGGGACTGAAATATTTTCAATCACTTTAAAATGACCATAGTTCTATATAAACAGTTTTGTTATTCATTTATCATTGGACATTTGTTTACTTCTGTTTCTGTTATTAAAATATTACTACAAACATCTTCATGTATATAGTTTTTCACATTTTTGTATGAAAGAAGGATCATTAGGTCAAATGATGTAATCTGAAATAAATTGCCAAGTAACTCTCCAAAAGTACCATGTCAATTTTAAATGCTATCTGCAATGTTTTGGATACAACATTATTATCAATTTAAATTATCACTGACTTTGCAACCCTATATAAACTGTACACTTTAATGTTGGTTTAATTTGCATTATTTTTATATTGGGTAAAGTTTTTATGTTTGTTAATTTTATAAACTTATTATCTTCTGGTTCATCTACATGGGTCTTAGTGTTCATTGCAAATTACATTAACTTTTATATGTTAGAAATATTAATCACTTTTATATCATACTTGTTCAGTCTATTCTTTTTATTTCTATGAATAATTTTCCTTAGAGTGTAGATGCCTTAAAGTTTTAAAATCAAATCTATTGTTTCTTTAATTTCTTCTATCACATTTATACTTAGAAAGTCCTTCCTCCTCCAAAATTCCAGACATACTAAACTATCAATTATATGAGTGTCTATATTTTCATGGTTGAAGCTTTGTGCTTAACCTTTTAATTCATGTAAAATTTATTATATTTTATTTATTATCATTTTTAAATTAGTGTACAATGTAATGGGTTTCATGATGGCATTTCCACACAATTATGTCATGTACTTTGCTTTTATTCACTCCCTTAGAACCCCCATGTTGCTCTCACCCCCAGCCCTCCCTTATAGTTTCCAATCTTATACATACATATATATTTCTTTTTAAAATAAATCTAGCTTCCACATATGAGAGAAAGCATGTGGAATTTGTCTGAGTCAGAAAGCTTATTAAACATTTCTACCTTCACCTTCATTGAGCCATGATGTCTTTTTATGACATATTGTTACTATTTTTAAAATATAACTTAATTATGGACTTATTCCACTTACATTAGTCTTTTGTTGTTGTTTCTTCTTGATGTGCATATGCTTTACTCTTATATGAGCTTTAGAACTAATATTTGCCAAGTTGGAATATACAAAATTGAGAATATGATTGAAATTATATTAAAACTTGAAATTCATCATGGAAAGTTTGGCATTTTGTAATGTTTAACTTACAAATACAGGTACATAGTATATCTTCTCATTTACTTAAGTGTTTAAAATATCTTTTATTGTGCCTCTCTACATGTGTCTACATGCTTGATTTAAAATCAAGTTTTGCTGGGCACTGTGGTGCAAGCTTGTAAACCTAGTGACTTGGAAGGCTGAGGCAGGAGGATTGTGAGTTTATGTCTAGAGGTAGCTTGTGAAATTTAACAAGACCCTGTCTCAAAACAAAAAATAAAAAAGGGGCTGGGGCTCAGCTCAGTGGTGGAGCGCTTGCCTAGCATGTGCGAGGCCCTGGCTTCAACCCCTCAGTACTGAAAACACATAATACATATATACATACATACAAAATACATACATTCATATTAAGGTTCTTTTTCTTCTGAAAGGCCTGTGACTAGAACAGGGAGATGCTGGGTCATGCTCATGAACAAAATTTTTCAGTTGATGTTCATGAAATCAAGTTTCTCTTGAGTACTCCCTTTAGCTCCATTTTTTGTTCTGTTTTGTTTTGTGTTTGCATATATACCAAGCACCTTTACAGTTACTGTCTTAAATTTTTTGTAGCCCTGATGTTTAGAATCCAAACAATAGTCCAATTTCTAGGTTGAAGGGGAGTTTGCATATTTCACTGATGAGAAACAGAACTGGTACAAGTTAAGGGAATAGTAGCAGCTGTCTAGGATGGTGCTCACTATGGGGTTCAAGGCATACGTGCACCCGAGCCTCTGTTAGGGGCCAGCAGAGCACATACCAGAAAGCAGAAATAATGGACAAATCTCATCTCCAGACTCCTGTCAAGCTTGGAAGCCCAGACTCTTTCCTGGCTGTCAGGTAAAGAGTGAGAAGGCATTGATGCCTGTTGTGTGGGCTGAGGGGACTGCAGGCTGCCAAGATACTGGGGTCCAGGAAGAGCCCGCCCTGCCTTGTAAGCCCTCCTCTACCCACTGGGTAACATTTAAAACACCTTGTTGTTGTTGTTGTTAGGTGCTATCCAGTCGTGTCCGACTTGTAGCGACCCTCCTAGGGTTTTCAATGGCTGATTGTTTCGGGATTGCTTTGGGAGTGCATTGCCATGTCCTTCTCCCATTTTGCTGGGAATCGAAGCACGGACATCAGAGGCTGCAGAGTGGCGCTCTACCAACTGAGCTAAATCCCAGCCCCTGAAACACCTTGAGAAGCACCTAAATATTTTCTTCTACTGTCAGAAATGAGGCTTAAAATGTCTGGGAGAGAGCACTCCTAGAATGAGGTGTAAACAGTTATAACAGCCCCGCCTCTCCAATCTCCTTGGGCAGGAGTATGTTCAGAGCATGCGCAGAGTGGGTGATAGCAGAGTGATGGCTTTCAAGGCCAACAGGAGCGCTGGGTTCACTAACGCCCACGGCTCTAGATTCATATTCCCACCACTGGCAGGGGATGTCAGGAAAGAAAAGAAAAGATAGTAATGAGGGGGTGCAGCGTGAGAGGGTCTCCTTTACCTATCTGATAGGGGCATGCGAGGGCAGCCTATGGTGTCACCACTGTCCTATGTTCATTTGGAAAGTGCTGGTTTCCCAAATGCAGGCAACATACTGGTCACACTTCTCCTGCAGGATGACCCTGAGTGGGGCTCATTTGAATTGAAAATCAGTTCCAGTAAGTGCTGCGGGGGGCTAGGAGCCTCGTCCAGGAAAAAGGAGGAAGAAGAGAGAGCAGGGAAAGAGGGGCTGAGGAGGGGAGGAGAAGGAAGGCTGCATAAGTGGCCCATAAGTCACCAAATGGTCAAAGTTGGACGGTGCAGTCACCTCTGCTGTGCTGTAAGGAAATAGCATTCACACTCTGTATCACTACCAAAGTCACCTCTGCCAGGGGTCACGCTGAAGCCCAGGCCGCAGAGAAGGCCAGGGAAGCTGCTTCGTGTTCAAGGCAAAAACCTTGTGTTTAATGATTAGGGAGCACATACATCACACACCATTAAAACTGCCAACTTCCATCCCTTTCACACCATTAGTAGAAAATATATATCATTAAAGGAAGTGAGTTACAATATAAAAATATGGTAATTCAGACTGTCAGGTCACAATTGACAGCACATTCAGGAGGCTGCGTTCCTGAGCTGTCTCCAGAGACCTTATATTTAGTGAAAAGACGTTTCCCAGAAAAGTTTTCATAAATATTCTCCATGGTGGTGGTGGTGGTGGGGAAAATGTATATTTATCACTTCATATAAAAAGAAATTTAAAGCAAATGTTTTAGTAGCTTACTTCTCAGAAATTTCATGGATATTTTTAATCGGGAGCTGGGAGGTTATTTTCTTATCAATTTTATAAAAGTCAGGGAAACCACGATATCATTAGCAACATTATCTTTATTTTTTTCTCCTTTCTTAGTCCTCCCTGCAGCCACATGCGTATCGCACATTCTGAGGCTGGAGTCAGGGAGGGTATCAGTTGTGTCTTCTCTTTCCTGTCTCTCATCATGCTTTGATGTGTCGGGGCTTTGCTGACCAGGGAAAGATTGTCCTCTCAGAGCTGGATAATTTCTCCAAAGAGCAAATGCCGCCTTGTGACTGCACCTTTCCTAGGCAGGTTAAGCAATTCAAAAACCGTTCCCTGTGACTTCTCCTTCATCAGGCTCTTACTCTTCTGGCACCCATCTCTCTAATGTAATCACCCCAGCATAAGGTACCAGAAAACGCAGGGTGGCTCCAATACCCCCACTGCCCACTGTAGCTATTCTAACTAACCATACTGAAACCTACTTAGCCTGCTTACCTTACCTTGTCCATTCTTTCCCTGGAAAACCACAATAAATCTCTCATCAGTATCTTCTGGCTCTTTCTGCCTCTGTCTGAGCCTGGTGCTTCCTCTTGTGTCCCCACAATAGCATGGCATACCTCTTTCTCTTGAGAACTGTGAGTAATAATCTATCTTTTTGATGGCAACCCTCTCCTGACCTGTTGGCCTCTCTGGAACCAAATAATATTAATAAAGCCTTTGCTTTGAGACATGGAGGCATATTTCCTGAATCTACTCTCCAATGGCTTATAGTAGTAGACTTAAGGTTTATCCCTCAAACTGCACATAAATAATCCCAACTGGCCCCTGATTTATCATATTTGGTCTCAGTTAAAATGAAGCTTTTTAATGGTTCAATGGGTCATCCTGTCTCCTGTGTGAAGAGCACTATATATTGATGACAAGTTCTGGAATCCAGCAGTCATGGGAGAGAAGCATACAGAAAATGAAATTGGAAAGGTTAAAGTTAGGACAGGATGAGGCCAATGTGACAAGTTTACTGAGGTGAGAAGAGTATAAAAGGAGCCAGACTGGGGGGAAAGGAGAAGCACTCATTGCAGGTGGAATGAAGGGAAAAGAATGTAATTTGACAGAATTCCTCTTAGGCACAGCCCTGGGTGCTGATGAACGCCTTGATAAATGAGCTGCTAAATGATAAATGGGCAACATGCTCATCCCCAGAGACACAGAGATGAAAAATGCTATGTGCATGTGGGGGGAATTGCACAGTTTATCTTGGGTGAACTGATGTGGAAAGTGGGCAGCAGTTACTTAATGTACGTGCCCCAGGGATAAGATGAAGGGCTAAGTGAGCCCAGATGAGGGGTCATCAGAGAAGGCATTTTCCAGAACCAAGAAGCATGGACTGGAGCTGAGTGGGTGGGAAGGGAAGCTGCTTTCAAGATGGCACCAAGCAGAACAGAAGAGAAAATGATCCAGGGAAGGGTTTACATAGGGCAATTATATAAACAAAATTTCATTAAAAATTTTTGATTATGGTAAAAAACATATGACACAAAATTTACCATTTCTTTTTCCAATTTTAAGTGCACAGCTCAGTTAGTGTTTGTATATTCACATTGTTGTGCAATGGATTTTTAGAACTTTTATATAGTGCAAAACTGAAACTCTACCCATTGAACAACAATTGCTTATTCCCCTACTCCCTAGGCTCTGGTAAAACTGCTCTACTTTTGGTCTGCATGAATTTACTTACCTCACATAAGTGGAATCATATCGTGTTTTTTTCTGACTGGTTTATTTCAGTTAATATGTTTTTAAAGGTTCATCTATGGTGTAGTGTCTTGTCAGAATTTCCTTCCTTTTTGAAGCTGAATAATATCCTGTTGTATGTAGAGTCCACAATTCGTTTATCCAATTATCTCTCCTTTGACACTTGAGATACTTCCACCTTTTGACTCTCGTGAATATTGTTGCCACGAACATGGATATGCATATGTATGTCTGAAATCCTGTTTTCAGTTCTTTGGGTTAAATAAGCATAAGTAGCATTGCTGGGTCATATGGCAGACTTTCAGCTTTAAGGATCTTTCTAGGGCCTGAGTGTGAAAAGTGAGATGAGTCCAATATTGAGGGCAGGGGCACTTACTGAGGTGACCTAGCAAGAAGCAATGGCTGCTTAAGCTAAGGTAGCAGAGGTAGAAAGAGAGGCTTAAGACTGTGCCAACTGAATGGGAGGGAATGGGGATGCGTCAATGGGGAGGCTCAGCTTTCTAGTTTGGACATTGGGTGGATCTTGGAGCCTATCTTGTGACAGAAACACAGGAAGTAGAGGTGGGTTAGATCTTAATGATATTGGACTTGGGGACTTCTGACTCAGTGACAATAGAAATGAAACTAAGATGAAAAGAACAAACCCAGCAGGAAGGGGGCTTAAGCTCAAAGTGGCCTCAGTTCGATTTTTATTCATGTGCGAGGATTGTAGGGGTGGGCTAGAATCAGGAAATTTTTTACTGGTCATGGGCATGGTTTTATTATTTTATTTTTCATTTGTTATTATGATTTTTGGGGAGTTTTGGGGAGTTGAACCCAGAGTCTCGCACATACTTTGCAAGTGCTGTACCACTGGGCTGCACCCCCTGCTCATTTTTATACTTTGAGTCTTGCCAAGTTGCACAGGCTGCCTCTGGCAGCAAATTCATGATTCTCCTGCCTCCACCTGCTGAGTTGCTGGGATTGCACTCAGGTACCACTACGCCTGGCCTGGGATGGTTTTAAAAGATGTTTTCTGGCCTTGAAGAATAGGTGGTCAGTGTATCCCAGGAACCACTACATTTTTCTATCAGTACCTGGACATCCTGCACAAACATCCTGGTCTTTGGAGAAGGTTGGGCTGAAATAACTTCCAAGAGAGCAAAGGGTAGGGGTAGGTGTGGAAGAAAACTCACACCATGCTTTTAACAAGCTTAAGCTCCCAGGGATTTGTTTGCCTCTTGTCCCTTGTGGTGGTCCTCAGCATCCCATTCACTCGTCTAGTTTACTCTTAGGGCCTGGGGAAAGCATCCTGGCTTTTATGACGCACAGGGTTTGTGTGGTTGGCAGGATTGTTTGGGAGACTGAGAAGGAGAGAAGAATACTCACCATTCTCTTAATGGATGAGAGGTTATGGCAACATCTCAGGAATGCATCTGCCCTTTGTGCTTCTTGTAGCTGAGGTTTGAAATGTCCTCTAAAGGTTCTTGTGTTGAAGGCTTGGTCTCCAGGGCAGTGTTCAGTGGTGGTACTTTTGGGAAGAGTTTGGAACATGAGGACTCTGACCTAATCAATGGATTAAGCCACCAGTTGGTTCCTAATTTAGTGGCATCATTGGGAGGTGGTGGAAACAAGGAGGTGGTGCTAGGTAGAGGAAGTAGGCTACTGGGGGCATGGCTTTGAAGTGTCTGTCTTGTCTGGAACCCCTTCTGGTTCTTGTCAGCCATGAGGTGAACAGCTTTGCTCCGTCACACACTCTCCACCATGATATTCGGCCTCACTTTAAGCCCAAAGCTATGGGACCAGATGACCACAGACTGACACCTCTGAAATTGTGAGCCAAAATAAGTCTTTCACCCTTTAAGTTGCTTTTCTCAGGTATTTGTCACAGTGGTGGAACAGTACACGGTCTGCCATGGTGTTGCATGACCATCTTACTCAGTGTGTTTTGGAAGGTGCCCCAGGAACAGTGGATGACATTGGTAGACAAAGAGGCAGGGTTTTAAAGAAAGCCTGGGCCAAGTAGTGGCAGGATGAGTAGAGAGGAAAGCCCAGACCCAAGAAGGAAGCCGCAGGCAGGCAGAAGCTGCAATACTGCTTGGTGACCTGTTGAGTGTGTGTGTGTGTGTGTGTGAGTTGTGTGTATGTGTGGTGTGTGTGTGTGTGTGTGTGTGTGTGTGTGTGTGTGTGTGTGGTGGAGGTAGTGTGGTAAACAGAAGAGATACTGCCCATAATTATGATGAGATTTTGATCATATGGACGATGACTCAAGACTAAGCTTCCTTGAATTTGTAAATACTTTACACAGCTTTTGATAATTGATTTTGAGATATATGTAGATATCTAGTTGGAAATACTGGAACTCTAGTTTAGTACCTCTTTATACTTAGAGAAAATTACTTTTTAAGTATTCAATTGGACTTTTAAATTAGAGCTTAGGATAAAGGTCAGGACTACAGATATGGATTTAGAAGCTAGTCATCAAAATGTAAGTGAGAAATGAGGTCATAGGATAAGGAAAAACCAAGGAAAGGGGAGTGAAGGTATAAGGATAAGAACTGTTTGAACACCAATATTTTAGGAGCAAGTAAAGGAAAAGAGCTGGGAAGGGAAAATGAGACCAGTGTTGGGGAAGATGAGGAAGGAAGGCAGAAATAGGGCAAAGAAGATATTTGGAGTTGGCGGCCAAATGTGGGCTAAGGGTGTGTGAACAGAGATGATGTGAAAGGGGAGAGTTATTCTATCCCTACCTTAGCTGTTTAATAAACCTTGAAAGCACAGTTTTTCCAAGTTAATGGTAGCATATTTCTATTACATATACCTTTGTGTACAATGTTGTTGTTGTGGTTAGGTGTTGTTGAGTTAGGTCTAACACATAGTAACCCTATGTACAACAGAATGAAACCCTACCTGGCACAGTGCCAGGCACAGGATCTTTTTTATGTTTAAGCCCATTGTTGTAGACCCTCTGTCAATCCATCTAGTGGAGGGTTTTCCTTTTTTTCGCCACTCTCCCAAAAATTATGCTCTTCTACAGGGATTGGTCCCTCCTGACAACATGTCCAAAATACATAAGACACAGTCTAACCATCCTTGCTTCCAAGAAGCACTCTGGTTGCACTTCTATGACAGACCTGTTGGTTCTTTTGGCAGTCCATGGTATATTCAATATTCTCTGGAAGCACCATAATTCAAAAGCCTAAATTCTTCTCCTGTCTCTCTTACGTGCTGTCCAGCTTTCAAAACCATGTGCTACAACTGGAAATACCAGGTCACTAGTCAGGTGCATTTTTGTCTTTAATGTAATATCTTTACTTTTCACACTTCAAAGAGGTCTTTTGTAACATCTTTCCCCAGTGCATTGTGTCTTTTGATTTCTTGACTGCTGCTTCTGTGGGTGTTGGTTATAGAACCAAGTAAAGCAAAATCTTGGACAATCTCAGTCTTTTCTTCATTTATCATGAAGTTGCTTACTGACCCAGTTGGAAGGATTTTTCATTACTTGATGTTGATGTGCAATCTGTACTAAGGTCTCTGTTCTTTCATCTTCATCAGTAAATGTTTCAAATACTCCTCACTTTCAGCAAGCAAAGTGTTTCATCTGCATAACACAGATTATTAGTGAGTCTTCCTTCAATCCTGATGCTGTATTCTTCTTCATAAAGTCCAGTTTCTCAGATTATTTGCATAGCATAGAGATTGAAGAGGTATGATGAAAGGATACAGCCCTGATGAACACCTTTCTCAACTTTAAACCAACCAGTGTTTCCTTGTTCTGTTGGAATGTCTGCCTCCTAGTCCATGTATAGATTCCTCTTGAGAACAATTAAATGCTCTGGTATTCCCATTCTTTCCAGTGTTATCTATAATTTTTTGTTATTCACACAATAAAATGCCTTCGCATGATCAATAAAACATAGACATCTTTCTGGTGCTCTCTGCTTATGGAAAATATCTGTCTGACATCAGCAATCATGTCCCTGCTTCCATGCCCTCTTCTGAATATGGGTTGATTTTCCAGCAGTTCCCTGTCAATGTGCTGCTGCAGTTGCTTTTGAATGATATTTAGCAAAATTTTATTTGCATGAGATATTAATAATATTGTTTGAAAATTTCTGCATTTGGTTGGGTCCCCTTTCTTGGTAATAGGTACAAATATGGATCTCTTCCAATCAGTTTACCAGGGAGCTGTTTTCCAAATCTCTTGACTTAAACTAGTGAGCACCTCCAGTACTGCATCTGTTTATTGAAACATCTCAATTGATATTCCATAAATTCCTGGAGCCTTATGTTTTGCTAGTGCTTTCAAGGCAGCTTCCACCTGTTCCTTCAGTACCACTGGTTCTTTATCATATGTAACCTCTTGAAGTGGATGATCATCCACCAATTCTTTTTGGTATAATGACTCTGTGTACTCCTGCCATCTTCTTTTGATGTATCCTGCATTGTTTAATATCTTTCTTGTGGAATTCTTCCCTATTGCCACTTGAGGCTTGAATTTTTCTTCTATTCTTTAAGCTTGAGAAAAACAGAGCAGGGATTTCTCTTTTGATTTTCTATCTCCAGCTCTTTGTACATGTCATTATAATATTTGATTTTGTCTTCTTGAGCTGCCCTTTGAAGTCTTCTGTTTAGTTCTTTAATTTCACCATGTCTTTGTTTTGCTTTAGCTGCTTGATGTTCAAGGGCAAGTTTCAGAGCCTCTTTTGACATGTAATTTGGGCTTTTCTTTTTCTTTCCTGTCTTTAATAGCCTTTTGGTTTCCTCTCGAATGATATCTTTGATGTCATGACACAACTTATCTGGTCTTCAACCATTAGTGCCTAATGTGTCAAATTTATTCTTGCGATGGTCTCTGAACTCAGGTGGGATATACTCAAGGTGATACCTTGGCTCTCGTACACTTGCTATAATTTTCTTTACTTTCAGTTTGAACCTGTATATGAGAAGTTGATGGTCTGATCCACACTCAGCACCTGGTATTGCTCTGACTTTTGATACTGAGATTTTCCAGCATTGCTTCCTACAAATATAGTCAATTTGGTTCCTGTATGTTCCATCTGGTGAAGTCCATGTGTATAGTTGCTGTTTATGTTGGACAAAAAATATATTTGCAATGAAAAAGTCATTGATCTGACAAAATTCTGTCATGTGATCTCCAGCATCTAGTCTGTCACCAATACCACATTTTCCAACAACTGAGCCTTCATCTTTGTTTCTAACTTTTGCACTCCAATCACCAGTAATTATCAGTGCATAGTGATTGCATGTTTGATCAATTTCAGACTGCAGAAGCTGGAAAAAATCTTCCATTTATTCATTTGTGGCCTAAATGGTGGGTGTGTAAATTTAAATAACAGTCATATTAACAAGTCTTGTAGGAGTATGGATATTATTCTATCACTGACAGTATTGTACTTCAGGACAGAGTATGAGATATCTTTTTGATGATGAATGCAACACAATTTCTCTTTAAGTTGTCATTTCCAGCACAGTAGACCACATGATTGTCTGATCCAGAATGGCCAATATCAGTCCATTTTAGCTAACTGGAATGTTGATATTTATGGGCTCTATTTCATTTTTGATGATTAATTTTCCTAGATCCATATTACATACATTCCACTTTTCAATTATTAAGGATTTTTTACATTGTTTCTTCTCATTTTGAGTGGTGTCACATCAGCAAATGGAAGACCCAGGAGATTTACTCCATTCTCATCATTAAGGTCGACTGGCTCCTAACAGCAACAACTACTTTGAGGAGGTTACTCTTCTCCAGTTGTCTTTTGAATGCCTTCCAACCTGAGTGGCTCATCTTTAGGCACTATATTTGACAGGGCTTTCCCTGCTATTCATAGGGTTTTCAATGGCTAATTGTTTCCAGAGTGAGCTCCCTGGTCTTTCTCTCTAGTCTATGCAGATTAATGGTTCCCAATTGAAGGGAGATTTGATTTTGTTCCTCTGAATGATCCGGTTTTGTTGTCACAGCTGGAGTGTAGGGGAGTCCTAGCACATAGTGAGTAGGGGTCAGAGATGTTGCTGAATGTTCCACAAAGCTCAAGGAAGTCCCATAATGAAGAATTATTCAGGTTGATGTAGCAAGTGACAAGGTTGACTTCATCAGACACAATCACTCCACACATCTTTTTAACGCCTCAGGCATTGGGTTTACAGTGAGAACTGTCTGCCACCACCTGGCAATTTGATTCTTTTTAGTTTGTGGTTCAATAGCAAGGCCCTCTTTGAAAGTAGGTCTTTGAGAGATCTAGAGAGCCAGCACTCGATGTGTACATTACACAGTAACTTCAGCAACAGTTTTCAGTAAACTCCATAATGCACTGAGAGGAAATGCAGTCAAAGAATTACACATTGAAATCAGCAAGCTCTCTCTTTATTTGCTTCTCTATCCCAGATGCTGTTTTGAGTCCCCTCACTTGAGAGTGTAGGAGGGAAATTGAATCTTCTATAGTACTCTGCATACTCTTTGAAACTGGGATCGTTCTGACATCGTAGGGATGCCAGCTCTTGAGTTCTTTATCTCATGAGAGGATTTTAAAAATTTAATTGGGAGTACTTACTAATAACTCCATTTCCTAGAAACCAAACAGCATTGATTTCTACTACTTAGTAGATAAGCTTCCCAATGTTCCTACTGATTCTTGTGGGTCCTGTCCCAAAGACTCTTGTTTTTCTTTTTCTTTTCATTTCCTTTCTTTTCTTTTTTTCAGTTCTGAAGATGAAACCTAGGGCCTTGTTTATGCTAGGCAAGGCTCTAGCATTGAGCTACATCTTTAGCCCTCTAAGATTTATTTCTGTTTCATCAGTGGGACATTTCAATGCATATATACAATAATGAGATCAGAGTAACTGACATGTCTATCACTTCAGACATATGTCATTTATTTGTGTTAGAAACATTCATAATCCTCTCTATAAGCTATTTTGAAATGTTCAATTAATTGCTGTGAACCATATTTCTGCTACTGTGTGGCAGAGCATTAGAAGTTGTCCCTCCTATCCAACTTTACCTGTACCACTTGTGTGCCCTCTCTCATCCCTCCTTCCCTGACATCCTTCCCAGGATCTAGTAACCTGTTTTCAATTATCTATTTCTGTGAGATCAATTTTAGCTTCTACATATATGTATTTGTCTTTCTGGCCCTGACATATTTAACACAAGATCCTACAGTTCTATCCATGTTGCTATAAATACTAGATTTCATTCTGCTCCATGGCTGAATAATTCTTCCAATTCTCAGAATCTGTGGCTGGTGAGTCCAAGTGAGAGATTCAGAGGTGGACTTGCCATGGCTAGAAACTGCTCAGCTGTCCCTTACCTACAGAACAAATGGATGCCCTTGACTTAATATCTCCCCGATGCTAATTCCTCATAGGCAAAATGAGAATAACAACATCTCCCTTAGAGATTATTTTAAAGATTAAATGAGTAAATATGTATAAAGTGCTCCCAGTAGTCCCTAGCACATGCAAAGGCCTCAAATAATGTTAGTGATATGAGTTATTATATGTTTTTGTTTCCTATGACTGTTGCAACAAAGTACTATAGAATGTATAACTTAAAATAATGGAAATTTATTTTATCATGGTTCTGGAGCTCAAAAGGCTGTGTCCCCATTGAAGGCTCCAGGGAAGGACAGATTCCTGTCTCTTCCTGGATTCTGGTGGCTGCCAGCATTCCTGGGCATTCCTTGACTGGTAGCTGCCACATTTCTGTCTTTGCATCTTCTTCTGTTTTTACATCTTCTCCTGCTGAATGTCTGTGTATCTGTCTCCATGTCTTCACCAGTCTGGGATTTAGAATTCACCCTTGGTAAACCCCCTCCTAACTCCTTCCATCTGCAAAGATCTTATTTCTGTGGATGCTCACATTCTGAGGCTTTGAACGGGCATTGTTTTGTGTGTGTGTGTGTTGGGGGGGGACACTACTCAACCCATGATAGTACTATGAAAGTTAATCAACATATTCATATTGGTTTAACAAGTGCTTCTCTTGGTAAAGAAAATCTATCAAAATATTTAGCTATTTCACAGAAACTTTAAAAGCTGATTCTTTAAAACATTCCTATATGATAGCCAGAATGCCACTTGGGAGAGACAATTTACATGAAGAAAAAAAAATAATGTTAGGTTTGGACTTTCTCTGGTATGAAAGATGACAAGGAGAGTTAGGTAGGAAGAAGTGGCTGAATCCAATTCAGCTCACAAAATGTCCACACACAAGCTGACAGACCTCCCTGAAGTCAGCTCAGGGAGTGATGTCTCCTGAGATGGAAAAGTCCTTTTTCTGATTTATGTTAACAGAGCTGGGCCGAGTATTTAAAGCATTGAGCTTCACAGCTTCTTGGTGCATCATCAGAAAGCACATCAAAGACATTGATGCCCATCAAATATTTTTATGGGAAGAAAAGCCACACATATATCTCTTTAGGTTGATTTCACATCCCCCAGATTTGTCATGGGGGAGAGACTACCAGGCACACAGCACTTATCTATGCATCTGCCAGCATATGAGGCCTGAAGTTTGTAACTGGTCTCAGTCCATGGCACCTGCAGATATCCTTTTCATTTTTCATGTATTGTACATGAGTCCTAGCTGATGCTCATGAGTAAGTATCTGAAGAATCAAGTGCAGATACCTACTTAACTCTCAAAGAACATACCTGAGAACATTTCACTTCTTTGTAACAGTTGATGAGCATCCTTATGGGCACCTCTAGAACCATGGTTTGCAATCTTTTATGTCCATGAAAATCACCTGTGGATCTTGTCAAAATGCAAATTCATATTCCATGTGTTGAGGATGGGCCCACTTGCCTGCATTTCTTGCAACCTGGGTGGTGCTGCTACCTGCCTGTGCCCAGGGCAATAGATATTTTAACCCTGAAGGTGAACTCTCTTCCTCAAGTCCTTCTGCAACAGGTATTTAGCCTGTGAGAGGGTCCTCATGGACTAAAGCTCATGGAATCTGAGAATGAGAAATACATCTGCATTAGAGATAAAAATGGCAAGCCAGAAGTTGGGAAATATGTAGCAGTATTTAGATCATGGCTTTGCTCCTGTGTGGCTCTATGATTCACTTCTGTAATTCCTCAATTTTGGAGCCTAACAGAGCAATTCTCCCTTTAACTACCTATAATTCAAAGTTGGTGAAAATGAACTGTGATGACATATTTTTTTTAAATACCTCTGTTTAAAGTAAGCTCCTCTTTCTCTTCAGGCTGTCAAGAGAATGAAGGACTGGTATTAGTCTAAGTGGGAGCACACCATGACTTTAAGAACTCCATTCCTGGATCTTTCCATATCTCTTTGAGAAATGTATCCTTCAGAGTGCTGTTAGTCAAAGACATATTCAACCACAAAGCTTTTACCAGTAATTTCTAGCAATTCTGTATACTTTAGCATCTACACTGCTTTTTGTATGTACAAAGCATTGTCCTTAGGCTATGGATGTGTCTAGAAAATTAAGGCAGGGATGGAGCCAGAGGAGTTTAAATCCATGATGAGAGATGTATCACAGACAAGATGGTTTAATACATGGTAGAGAGGGGATCATGTGTAATAGTGGTGGGGAGTCTTTAACATTTATGCCATTTTGTGTCCTCTTCCTTCTACTTCTCTACTGCTGCTCCTTTGGTCCCCTCCCTCTGTTTCAGGTGGTCTTACGTGTATACTGAATAATAAAAGGTAGTGTTGCACGGTGGTTGAAGGCAGCGATCTGGAGTCAGACTGCCTGGGTTTGAAGCTCAGCAACGTACAACCTTAGGCAGTTTAAATAACCCCTCTGTGCTATGTTTTCCTCATATGTACACTGGAGATGCTATAGTAGCACCTACAGTTGGGGGTTGTTGTGAAGATGAAGCAAATATAAGTGAACACACACACACACACACACACACACACACACAGACACATAGACAGTATAGTAGGCTCTAGAGACTATGAAAGAGAAATCTACCCAAGGTGGTAGGGGTGGGTGACGATGCTGACCATTGTGCCAAGGACATAGAACCCAGGGCATGGTGCTGTCAGAATCCTCAGCTGTGGTGCAAAGTGGGGTACATGCAGACAAGACTTCACATATCCTGAGCTTTCCTGAGCCTCAGGGGACTGTCTGTCATGGACTTTACGCTTTGGTTCATCCTTGATTCTCATCTGTGAGCCATAAAAAATTGCTTCACCTGACAAGAGGAGGATAAAAAAAGGTGACAGGTAGATAACAGCCATGCTTCAATTGGCGTAGAAAATAGGGAAAATCATGAAATTCTCTACTCAAAACAAAACAAAACATAAGGAGTGGAGTGCAGCTTTAATTATCAAGAAGTAATGAAATGGCACAAGGACAACTGACCAAATAGTAGAGACTAAAACAATGGAAAAGAGGATGAAATGGTGGGGCAACTCTTCATAATCCTCAGCCCCAAGTAAGATAACAGCAGAGGACTTTGGAGGATACAGAGCCTTTTGGGAGGTGCACAGGTAACGTGAGACCCAGTGGGGCCATCCCTGATGCTGGGTGGCTGGCAGGGGAAAAGGCAACACCATCTGCAAGGGTCGGGGCTGAGGAGATCCAGGAGGCCATCCCTGACTCCAGGTGGCTGGTGGAGAATAAGGTGGAGATGTCAGCCAGGGTGCCTGGCTGAAGAGCAAAGCAGGGGGCCATCTCTGTTGCCAGGAGGCTAGAAGTAGACAAGGCAGAGATGCCTGCAAGGGCACTTGGCCAAACAATGACCCAGTGGGACCATCCCTGACACCAGGAGGCTGGTGGAGGGGAAGGTGGGGCCATCAGCAAGGGTGCGTGGCCGAATAACAACCCAACATGATTTTCCCTGATGGTGAGTGGCTGGAATGAGGTACATGGGGTACCTGGCAAAGATGCACAGCTGAAGAAACTGTGGTGGAGTTCTCTCAGATGGTTGTAGTTGGTAGGAGGGAAGGAGGACAATGTGGAGGATTCTCTGGGGAAGAAGTGGATGACATGGCCCCATGATAGGGTCTTGGACCTGGGGACTCTAGGTTTTTTTTTTTTTTATCAGGGAGAGATGATTGCTCTCCTGGCCTCTGGTGCCATTGGAACCATGAGCTATAGGGAGGGAATCTGAAAGGGGGAAAATTCAGGGGATGGAGAAGAGCAGTAGGTGCTGCTGGATCCCTGAGCCCAAGAAAGCTTGCTCAGAATAAGGTGCATGTGGGGTCCAGTAAGGCTTATGATGTGAATAAGTAGTACCATGGGTCTTGGGAGGCTAAGACACATGGTTTAGACTGTGGTGTAATTGGGGGCTGGGAATACACGGGAAGGAGAAAAACTGAGGGAGAAGCACTGAATGCAGAGGTTCCAACAGGAGCCAGGCACCAGACACTGAAGCTACAAACTAGGGGGTGGGGGAGGGAGAGAGAAATTCCAGAGACCCATCAACACCCAAACTCGTGGGAACATTGGGGGAGTATCTCTTTACACATGGAAGAGGTGGCATCTAGCACCCAGACCAAGCAATAGACAAGCCTCAGCAGAAAAACACATGAAACATGAAAGGACATGCTGGATGGGAAGATCCTATAGACCAAAGCACCCCAATGATTAATGTCAGGATAACTATTCCTGGAGATGCCTGAAAGAGAAACCAGAATCTGCTTATAAATAATGCTAAAAAACCTCAAAAACTGACCATGAAAGCAATTAAATCATTGGACAAAAAGATATATAATTTGGAAGAAAAATTCTCCAGAGAAATAGAAATTCTGAAGAAGAATCAAACAGAGGTCCTTGAGATACAAAGAAAATTAAACTAATTCAGCATTATGGTAGAGTTTTCAGTCTTGAGACTAGATGAAGCTGAAAACAGGAGAGCTGAAGCTGAGGAAAAGGTAGAAGATTTTATTTACTCACATTTCAAGATAGAAAGAATGATAAAGAAGTATGACCAAGATTTTCAAGAGATATTTAACAAAATGAGGAAATGACACCTATGATTTCAGGGGGTCCATAAAGGAGCCAAAAACAACACAAGAGGATTAGGAAATTGATTCAAAGAAATGCTAGATAAAAAATTTCCAAACCCAAGGCAAGAGCTGGATATCTACACAACTGAGACATTCAGAACCCCAAACATAGTAGACCCGAAAAGATCCTTCCCGTGTCACGTTATAGTTGGAATGCTAAATCTAGAGAGCAAAAAAGCTATTCTAAAAGCTACAAGAGAGAAATACCAACTCACTAATAAAACAAAACCTGACAAGAGGAGGAGAATAATCAGAATCATCAGAATAATAGTAGACTTCTCAACAACAATATTAAAGGCAAGGAAAGCTTGGACAGACATCATCTGAGCTTTGATAAAGAATAACTGCCAACCAACATTACATTATCCAGCAAAGTTATCTTTTAAAATAGATGGTGAGTAGAAGATATTCCATGATATTGCCTTGTTTAAATGTTTTGCAGCCACCAAGCCAGCATTGCAGAGGATCCTCAATGAAGCAGTGCATACAACAGGGGAGGTAGGACAACCCCACATACATTATAAAAAATGAATAATAAGCATGAGAGGCATTTAAGAAAAAAAATAGGCCAAATATGGATCCAAAAACAGTAACTAAATTGATGCAGAATAATAGCTGTCAACAATTACTCTCAATGTAAATGGTCTTAACAATCAAGTGACATAGTCTAACCAGTTGGATTTAAAAACAAAAACCCTTGGTAAGTGGCATTCAAGAGACTCACCTGATCCATAAAACCCATAAAAGGATGAAAATTAAAGGCTAGAAAAATATATACCAAGCATATGGGAAACAGAAAAGAAAGCAGGAGTTGTGATACTAATTTTGGACAGATTAGACTCTAATTCCAAACTAATCAGAAGAGTCGAAGAAAGACATTACATATTACCAAAAGGAACCATCAAGAAGGAAGCCATAAAAAGTTTCACTCTACCTCTGACAGCATGTATATTGCACCAGTAGCTAACAAAAACTGGTCTAGTCAAACCAAATGGGCACAAAAGAACCAGGATACCAAAAGTTAAACTCATACAGCTGAAAACCATATCACTTCTTGGTAACAATGCAGACCTCATAAACCTAAAGAAGAGAAAGAAAAGAAAACTTTTGTTACTTTCCTTTATTGCTTGTCACTTATATACAGGCTGTGTGAGAGTATAATTTGTAGGTATTACACATTTTTAAAAAGTTATCTTCATTGGATAGAATTGAATGGTGGTTGCTGATAGGAATAGGGCGTCCTCTATCTCTTATCTCTGTCTCTTACTCTTTTTCTCTTTTTCTCTGTCATGAGACTGTGTGTGACAGGGCCACCTGTCTTTTTAAGTTTTTCTTAGCTTTTTTTTTTTTTAATGTGTAGGTGCATGTCTTGGGGATTTAAAACTTTCAAGGCTGGTTTACTTATGCAAAGCATGCCTACATCTGGAATACTTAGGGAAAGAAAGTGACTCCATGTTGTCCAAATTCCTCAAGGGACAGAAAAAAAAAAATTAGAGACTGTTGAAATGCAGATTTGAAGTAATTTCTTTTAAATATTATTTTGGATTCTGCGATATTATTGTGAAAAATTAAAGTTGTTGTGCAATACTTAATTCAGACATGTACCACAGGTTAATGGTAGACTAACACTGGGGGGGGGGGGTCCAGGCATCATGCTTTCGTCAGCATACTCTTGAGCTTTTAAGTCTACTATGTCTGAACTGTGGTTTCTTGTTTATCCTTTTTTCCTTAGTTGGACTGTAATGTATGGTCTGTCAACCTGTGAATCTTTAAAGTATGATTCAGGTATTGTTGTATTCTTTACTGTGTAATAAAAAAGTTAATAAAAAAGAAGGAAGCCATAATATTACTTGATATTTACTCACCAAATACAGGGGCACCAAGTTTCATAAAACAAACTTTATTGGAGATAAGGGAACAAATTATGAGAGATTTCAATATCCTACTTTTGCCAAGAGACAGGTTATCAAAGCAAAAAATCAACAGAGAAATGATGGACTTAAATTGCACCATAGACCAACAGGACCATATAGATGTCTTCAGAGTATTCTATGCAATAGATGTGGAATACACATTCTTCTCAGCACCTCGTGGGACATATTCTAAGACCATACTTTACTCCACAAAAATAGCTTCAACAAATACTAAAAAAGAAATCATCCTCTGTATCTTATCAGATCACAATGGAATAAAACTAGAACTTAAAAACAAGAAAAAATTCAGAAATCTTACAAGCTCATGGACACTAAATTATACATTGCTGAATGAAGAAATCAGAGTAAAAATTAAAAATTTCCTGCAATCAAATGAGGATGAGAACATATCCTACCAAAATTTATGGAATACAGCAAAGGCAGTTCTAAGAGGGAAATTCATAGCTGTAAACATCTTCATCAATAAATTAGGGAAGGCCCAATTGGATGACTTATTGATACATCTGAAGGCATTAGAAAGCCAACAACAAGCCAATCACAAAAGAAGCACTCAGACAGAAATTATCAAGATCAAGGCAGAGATGTCCCAGTTGGAATCTAAAAAGACAATTCAAATAATTAGTGAGACTAAGAGCTGATTCTTTGGAAAAATTAATAAAATAGATGCACCCCTAGCCAATCTCACCAAAAGAAAAAAAGAAAAGGCCCAAAATGAAAAAAATTAGAGATGAGAATTGGGTCATAACCATCAGAAACCATAAAACCTAGAAAATCCTCAGGAAATACTTTGAGAAATTGTACCCCCCATAAAATGAAGATACAGAAGAAATGAATAAGTTCATTAACATATATGGATTACCAAAAGTAAGCCTGGAGGACATAAGCAATCTAAACAGACCAATTACATACACCAAAATAGAGAATGCAATAAAAAGCCTCCCAACAAAGAAGGTCCTGATGGGTTTTCAGCAGAATTCTATCAAACCTGCAAAGAAGAATTAATACCTATTCTCCTTAATCTATTTCAAAGAGTAGAAAAGGAAGGGGCAATTCCAAACTCATTCTACAAAATCATTATCACTCTGCTGCCAAAACTGGGCAAGGACACTTCAAAAAAAGAGAATCATAGACCAATTTCCGTGGTGAACATTGATACAAAAATTCTCAACAAAATCCTGGCAAACTGAATTCAGCAACACACAAAAAAGATCATACACAATGATCAAGTGAGCTTCATTCCACAGATGCAAGGCTTGTTCAATGTATGAAAATCAATGTAATTCAACAAATCAAGAGACTTGCAAACAGAAATCTCATGATCATCTCAATCCATGCTGAGAAGGCCTTTGACAAAGAGCAACATCTTTTCATGATAAAAGGGCATCATAGGGAAATACCTCGACATCATAAAGCCCACTTATGACAGACTTAAAGCCAATATCCTCTTAACTGGGGAAAAATAGAAACCATTTCCTCTAAGATCAGAAACAAGATAAGATGTCCACTCCCTTCTCTTTTATTCATTATTGTGATCAAAGTCCTAGCCAGAGCAATCGGACAAGAGAAAGAAATCAAAGGGATACAGATAGATAAAGAAGAGGTGAAATTGTCCTTGTTCATTGATGACATGAACCTTTACATAAAGGACTCCCAAAACTCCTCTAGAAAACTCTTAGAACTAATTAACTCCTTCAGTAAAGTAGCAGAATACAAAATTAACACTCAAAAATCAGTAACCTTCCTTTCCACTGATTATGAATAGGAAGAGGAGGAAATTAAGGCAACAATCCCTCTCATAATAGCTCACCAAAAAATTAAAGATTCAGAAATCAGTCTAACTAAAGACCTAGAAGTTCTCTACAAGGAAAACTTCCAAATATTAAAGAAATTGCAGAGGATACTAGAAGAGGAAGGACCTCCCTGCTCTTGGATTGGGAGAATCAATAATGTAAAAGGGCTATACTACCAAAAATAATTTATAGATTTAATGCAATTCCCATTAAAACCTCAATGACAGATTTTGCAGAAATAGAAAAAATAATCCAAAAATTCATATGGAAACACAAAAGACCATGGATAGCCAAAACAATCTGAAGCTGTAAAACTAGTGCAGGCAAGATCACAATACTTGACTCTATACTACAGGGCTATAGTAGCAAAATAGCTTGGTGCTGGCACAAAAATAGGCTTGAAGACCAGTGGAACAGAATTGAAGGTCCAGAGATGTACCCACACAACTACAGCCACCTGATCTTTGACAAGGGTGCTGAGGATGCAAAATAGAGAAAAGATAACCTCTTCAACAAATGGTGCTGGGAAAATTGGATATCCATTTGCAGAAAAATGAAAATAGACCTGTATCTATGAATTTCTATGAGAGTCAATTTGAAATGAATGAGACCTCATCATAAAACAAGAAACCTTAAAACTACTGGAAGAAAAGATAGGAAACATGCTCCAAAACATAGGCATAGGAAAGACTTTCCTTAACAAAACTCCAATCACTCAGAAAATCATGCCAAAACCTGACAAAATGGATTACATGAAGTTAAAGAGTTTCTGTACAGCAAAGGACACAATCAACAGAGTTAAGAAAGAGTTAAGAATGGGAGAAAATCCTCACCTCCTATACATCCAACAGAGGACTAATTTTAATTCATAAAGAACTCAAGAAAGCGAATCTCAAGACAACAAATAATCCAATACACAAGTCGGCAAAGGAAATGAACAGACAGTTCTCAAATGAAGAAGTTGGTAAGGATTTGCAGCAAAATGGATGGAATTAGAGAAAATTATTTTAAGTGAATGAACCCAAGCTCAGAAAGAGAAACACTACATGTTCTCAATCATATGTGGGAGTTGAATCAAAATTATAAGAAGGAAAAATCCTATTCAAAGGTTGGATCAAAATAAAACAAACAAACAAAAAAAAGCAAAAAAGCTAAGAATGGTGTCAATATAAATGGTCTAGAAAATGCATGCAGTTGTTCTGACAAGATAATAACAAAGTTCACTACAGGAAAAGTTTCTATCTTAAACAGAACTGGAACCCAAAGACATATAGAAAAATATTACCAAGTAAATGATAGAGAAGATTTAGGTGGGGATGGTGGAGGGGGAAGCATACAAGAGGGTAAGGGGGCATCTATATGAATAATGTACATCAAAATGCATATATGGAAATGCCACAATGAAAAGCATATCAGAATGAATCACATTAAGGTGTACATTAAAAATGTCCAATAAAAAATAATAAAAGAAAGAAAGAAAAAAAAAAAGAAGTTCATAAGGCTAAGAAGCACATGAAAAAAATGCTCATTATCCCTACCCATTAAGGGAATGCAAATCAAAACAACTCTGAGATTCTATCTAACTCCAGTAAGAATGGCCAAGAGCAACAAAACAAATCATAACAAATGTTGGCGAGCATGTGGAGAAAAAGGAATTCTCTTACACTGCTGGTGGGACTGTAAATTGGTTCAACCATTTGGAAATCAAAATACAGATACCTCAGAAAACTAAAAATAGAACTGTTATATGACCCAGCTATACCACAACTGTGAATATACACAAAGGGAGATAAGTCATCTTACCACAGAGACACCTGCATCTCCATATTTAATGCAGCACTTTTCATAATAGCAAGGATATGGAACCAACCAAGTTGTCCATCAACATAAGAATGGATAAAAATTATGATACATATGCACAATGGAATATTACTCAGCAATAAAAAGAATGAAATAATGTGATTTGCAGTAAAATGGATGGAACTGGAGAATATCATTTTAAGTGAATGAACATAGGCTCAAAAACAGAAATACCTTATGTGCTCACTTATATGTGGGAGCTGAATCTTAAAGGAAGAAAAACCTATACATAAATAGATATATAAAAATGCACAATTAAACTTAGTGAAGAAGGGAAAATGTAAAGAATAGAAAGGAGAGTGAGGACTAGCAAAGGGAAGAAAAGGTTGTGGAAGGTGGGGAGGAGAGCAGAAACAATGTAAAGGATCAAAGGGAAGAGGCTAATCTCAATGTAAATGATGCAACGTCATGAGTATATGGGAAAAATAGGGGAAATAATCCATATATGCATATGAGTTTTATTACATATTAGTCAAAATGTTCCATAAACTTTGTAAGTTGATGAAAGTGTAACCCAAAGTGATGTATTAGTTGCATAATGGATAAAGCAAATGTTGTAATACTCTGTACGCTACCAACATTTACCAACAAAGGGAAAAAATTGCTTCACCTGATGTATCATAGGAGTGTTCTATCTCGCTGGATGTAGGCAAAGGGTGGAGAACCTTTGTAGTCACATCTCATTGCACACCTTCCTGGTGGCAGAATGGGGTGGGGATGGGGTTGTCTCCTTCTCTCTCTTCTTAGTCCAGCTTTATTGTTTCTTGCAGGTTTTTTTTCCCCTGGTTAACTCAGGTCTTCTGTTGTTTTAGTAGTAAAATATATAAATATTCATTCTGTATATAACAAGCCCAAGTGTCAAGGTAATATGGAAGTCTCCCACTGGGCAGGGGAAATGCTTCATGAATAGATGTTGGGAAAGGCCCCAAAACATTCGTGTTCAAGATATGAAACCTTTACCTGCACTGCAAGAGAGGTGCAAATACTGGAAAAGGAGAACAAAAGAGAGTACCAACAGAGAA
>VMDO01006339.1:26864-101576 GCA_007922755.1 Pedetes capensis
CCCATTGTTGCAGACACTGTGTTAATCCATCTGGTGGAGGGTTTTCCTCTTTTCCGTTGACCTGCCACTCTTCCAAACATGATGTCCTTCTCCAGGGATTGTTCTCTCCTGACTACATGTCCGAAATATGTAAGACGCAGTTTGGCCATTTTTGCTTCCAAGGAGCACTCTGGTTGTACCTCTTCTAGGCCAGATCTGTTGGTTCTTTTGGCAGTCCATGGTATATTCAATAGACGTCTCCAGCACCACAATTCAAAAGCATCAATTCTTTTTCTGCTTATTTATTGTCATCTCCATACAAGATGCTGTGGGAACCAACAAGAGAAATCGAGTCTGCAAAGTCCAAGTCTCCCAGTGGTGTGTCAATAGGGCAAGATCAACACTCATGAACTGTGAGAGTAGGGAAAGTGTTCCCTAAGGTAAAGCCAAAGGTGTTGAAGAAAGAGCACCAGATTTTTAATTTCCATCTCTTCCATGAAGGCTTGCCATCTCTAACTTGGAGGAATTCATTATTTCATTCATCATTCATCCACACATTCATTCATTCAACAAAGACTCCTGATAGGCCTTGCCTTTTTGCTATTCCAGTCCACCTAGGCCAATATGGCTTATATGTTCCTTGTTATTATCTGATCAACAAACCTACCTCCCTTTCTTGTAACCATGTGACTCAAAATGACTGTGATTTTTCAAAATTGGAATTTTTAATGTACAACTTAATGGATTTCATTATGACATATCCATACATGGCATTTCATTGTGCATTAATTCACATGAACTTCCCTTTTTCCTTCTCATGACCCCCGCTTTCATCTTCTCCCTATCCACTGATGGCCTCCCTTCTACTTGCATGTCTTTTTTTGAGTATATCTATTTATATATGTACATCTTGATTTTGCTGTAAGGGCAACATATGTGATATTTCCTTCATTTTTTTCCCTTACCCTTTCTTCCTGCCCCTACCCCCTTTTCTTTAGTCCACTATTGTTCCATACTTAGGTCTTATCTATGTTCATGATCTGTATGTTTTAATAATGAGTATATACTGAAGTATAGCATCCATATCTGAGAAAAAATATGCAATGTTTATCTTTCTGGGTCTGGATTATTTAACTTAAAATGATTTCTAGTTTCACCCATTTTCCAGCAAATGTCATAATTTTTTCCTTCTTTATAGCTAAATATAACTCCATGGTGTGTGTGTGTGTGTGTGTGTGTGTGTGTGTGTGTGTGTGTGTGTGTTGGGTTCAATCCCCACTCATCTGTTGATGGATACCTAGATTCATTCTATATCTTGGCTATTGTGAATAATAGCATTAAACATGAATGGGCAGGTATCTCTATGGTATGTTGGCTTATATCCCTTCAGATATATTCTATGCCTTTAATTTTTATATCAGCTCCTTCTTCTACCCCATAGATTCTTAGGGTTGGTCTCTTGGTCATGTCTTAAAGTTCTTGAAAATTGTGGTCATGTTCTTTTAATTTTTTTCTTTGTTAGTACCTAGATGTAATATTTCTTCCACCTTATCTTCAATCCCAGATATTCTATCTTCCATTTCATCCAGTCTACTGGTGATGCTTTCCACTGTTTTTTATTTGGTTTATTGAGTTCTTCATTTGCAGCCTTTCTTTCTTTCTTTCTTCTTTCTTTCTTTCTTTCTTTCTTTCTCTTTTTTCAAAATCTTAATTTCCTTGATGAATTTCTCATCCATTTTGCTGACTTTGTCTTCTACATTGTTGACTTTCTGGCCTAGGTCCTGTATTGATTTCCTTACTTTGATCATTTGCTCTCTTTGAAGTCATTAATCATTTTTACAAGTAAATATTTAAATTCTTTGTTGAAATTCCGACTATTTCAGTATATTTGGATTCAGTGGTTAAAGAATCATGATCTTTTGGAGGAGATGTGTTGTCTTGCCTTTTCATGTTTCTTGTGTTTCTGATTTGTGTAGTGGTGGATACCACTTCTTATTTTATTTGGGGGACTTCTTAGTGAGCAATTTTCTCTTGAGATCACAATCTCCATTGCCACTCCCAGAGAGGAAGGCAAACCAGTATAACATGTATAATACCCCACCAAACCAGATATAGAAATACACTTAAAATCACTTAAAGCCAATTGGTGCATCACCAATGTCCATACAGCAGAGAATGACAATAATAATATTGACTAAGTTATGCAGTTACAAAGTACTTAGGGTGAAGACAGTATTTGCCTGAAGTAAGAAGGTGGGGCAGAGAAAGGAGACATGGTATGCCTAAAGGGTAAAGTAAAAGGAAAAAAATGACCTAGAAAGGAAATGAATGTCAGGAAGAGGGAGAGAAAGGCACTAAAGATAAAAAGAAATAATTGCACAATAAAGAAAAAGATATATAAACACAATTAGGTAAACATAAGTACAACAATATGTAGTAAGCCTAAAAGAATTAAATTATAGTAAACAGAAAAGGAAAGGTACAGAGAAAGGCAAACAGGCTGAAAAAGATAGGGAAAAAAAACTAAAAAAGAAAAGAGATAAAAATTATATTAGAAAAAAAGGAAGTGAGGAAATGAAAATTAATAATGAAAAGATGGTAAATATAAAACCAAAAGTAAAAGATAAAAAGAAAAGGCAGACACCAACTTGCTCCCCTGAAACTTGTGTCTCTGGGAGCTGTGGCAGGAGAGTCTTGAGCCACAGGCCAGAGGCTGCCTGTGCAATTCAGTGTGATCCTGTCTCCAAGTTAAAATAAGAAAAAGACTGGGGATGCTACACTGTGGCATCATAATTACCCCATCACAGCCAGAAGGAAAAAGAAGATTAAACAAAAATTAAAGACAAGAAGAGGAAGAAGAAGGAGAGAAGAAGAGAAGAAGAAAAGAAGGAGGAGGAGGAGGAGGAAGAGAAGGAGGAGGAGGAGGAGGAAGAGGAGGAAGGGGAAGAGGAGGAGGAGGACGTAGAAGAAGAAAAGGTGGAGAAGAAGAAAAAGTACTGGAGGAGCTTCTTTCTGTTGTCTTTAATGTTGCAGTGTTAGGTGGAGGTGGTGGTCAGTTAAGGATGGAATCTTTTACTTTGACCATGGCTCAGAGTTGACAGTCTGGGTAGTTCACCTCAGGAGAGGGAATCATCTCCTCTCCCCAGTGGGTAGGGCTTGCTTCTGAGCAACTTTCCCGAGACTCTTGCTGCCTGAACCTGTCAGCATGTCAGTGTCATATCTGCCCCCTCACTGCAACTGCCTGCTGCAAGTGTGTAGCCCACTGGGGCTATGGTGGGTCACCCCCAGGCTCTCACCGGGTCATAATCCTTTGTTTTCAGTCCCCTTAGGTAGCTCAGTCTCACACAGTAGGTTCTCACTCAAGATAGCTCTGGGTAAAAGCCCTCTGAGATACCAAGCGAGCCAGAGGAGAATCATGTATCCAATGTTGAACCCCTCAGTCAAGGAGAGCCATTGTCTTGGCAAGTCCCTGGAAGAGTTCAAGGGCTTCAGGAACTTTTGGCTTATCCTTCTCTCATTTCTGTGGTGCCGGGGATAGGATCCAGGTTCTCAGAGTGTGGAGTAGCGCTCTACCAATTGAGCTAAACCCTAGCCCTTGAGGTATACTTGTTGTTATGTGCTGTCGAGTCATGTCCAACTCATAGTGACCCTCATAAGGTTTTCAGTGGCTAATTGTTTTGGGATTGCCTCAGGACTGGATTGCCACATCCTTCTTCCATTTTTGTGGTGCTGGGAATTGAACTTGGGGCCTCTGAAATGGCAGAGCAGCACTCTACCAACTGAGCTAAACCCCAGCCCCTGAGGTATACTAGGAAGTGTAAATACAAACACTAGGAAAGGGCACAGACTGACATCTACCTCTAACAGTGGAGCCAAGCCTGCTGCTAAGACATAGGCATCAAGTTATGCTCTTCCTACAGAATCAATGGCCACTTGCCTTCATCTAAGTAATTTAGAGAGGCCACTCAAGTACTTCTTCTCAAACAAAAATCTGTTCCAAGGTGGTATTTCTTCTGCTGGAAATAAGAAAGACCAAGACTTGAGAAAGTCAGTTTATTTACTAATGATTACAAGCATATTTATTTTCATATGTAAAAAAGTTCTGCTTTGGGTTAGGGGTTTAGCTCAGTTGGTGCAGTGTTTGCTTAGCACACACTGAGGCCTTGGGTTTAATCCCCAGCATTGCAAAAAAAAAAAAAAAAAAAAGGCTGCTTTGTTGGGCATGTGACTGTTTTCTTTTTTACTTTAGTTCTATTAAAGAATAATTGACAAATAGGAATTGCATATATAAGGTGTATAAGTTAAAGGTTTTTTTTTTTTTTTTTTTTTTTTTTTTGGTACTAGGGCTTGAACCCAGGGCATCCTGCTTGCATGCTTTGCAAGTGTTGTACCACTAAGCTGCAGCCCCCAGCCCATGTTTTTAGTTTTTGAGAGAGGGTCTTGCCAAATTACACAGACTGCTTCTGGTCTCAAACTTGCTATCCTCCTGCTTTTGCCTCCAGGGTTGCTGGGATTACAGGCGTGTGACACCGTGTCCAGTTTAAATTGAAGTCTTATTATGTGTATACGTTGCAAAATGCCCACCACCATCAAGTTGATTACATATCTATATGAAATGTCTCCACAGGTTCATATTTTGAACGCCTGGTCCTCAGCTGATGGCACTATTTTGGGTGGTTGTGGGAACTGTGGGAGCTGGGGCCTAGCTGGAGGAAATAGGTCATTGGGGGCTGGCCTTTAAGGTTGCACTTGTGCCTAGTCTGCTCTTCTCTCTCTACTTCCTATCTACTATGATGTAAGCTCCTCCACCACACATTCTCTACCATGATGGACAGAAACCTCTGGGACTGTGAACCCAAATCTTTCCTCTCTTAAGTTGTTTCTATGAGGTGTTTGGTCACAGTAACAAGAAAAGTACCTAATGTACATAATTACCATTTTCTTTCTTGTTTTTCAAGATGAACTAAAATCGACCCTTTTCTCCCTTCTAATTGAGTTTATTGTATTTCTAGTTGTTATATGAAGGTCTCTTTGTAAGAAGCCAATCTGGAGAATGTGAGAAATGAGAGACAAGTTTTTGGACCTTGAGAAACTTCAATGCACCTTGAAAGAGAAAGCATACATATGTGAAAAGATTGAAGCAAGATAAAGTTAACAGCATTGTGGACAGCAGTGAGCTGTGTGTCTGCATCTACTTCATAGGGTCATGGTGTGAATTAAACCTCAACATGGAGGGGAGCTGGTGGGGGCCTGAGGAGCATTGGTTGAATGGGTGAATAAATGCATGCACACCAGCCAATGGGAATGGGGCAGAAGGGTGCAGTAGCCAGTGAGGCATGGCAGATATAGGAGCCACGTGAATGCGCATGGGGGCATTGTCAACCTCTGGGAGAGAGCCTTGGTGCACACAGACATGGCCAAGCCTGAGCTGACACTGCAGTCCTTAGCCTCTCCACGATCTCAGCTGTCCCTGCCCTTGGAGCACTTGAATTACCCATCTATTCACAGTGATGGGCCAAGGAGGGTTGGTTCATTTTTTTTTCCCCTCTCTTCCCACTTTTTGTTTTTCAATTGACAGAGCAGATGGAAATCTTGTTTCTCAATTACCCAGTGTCCCCATTTGATCTGAGTACATCTGGAAGGAAATTATTTGAATATGTTTGCTTTTTAAAAATGAGAGTGAGAACAAGCACAGAGTGTGGGGGAGGGCTTTTATCTTTTTTCTCTCTGCCTGCCCCATCAATATAATTTCCTAAGAAAAACAAAAGAATAAAGTCTACAACATTAAGTCACAGCAGGGATGACTTCTGTTCCATTTCTCTCATCTCAAAATAAACTTAATTTATAAGGACTGGGAGAGTTACAGTGATATTCTGCAATGCAAATAAAACACAGCGTGAACACATACTCAGGAAGAAAGTTTTTGTGCTGTAAATATAGCCGAGAAGTTCAGAGAGGCATAAAAAGTTGGGGCAGGCATTAGAAATGATTACTTTGGAAATGAATTGCAATTTTCCAATTTTAAGGGAACATATGTCACTATAGTTTTCTCTTCCAGGATTGACTAGAAGGTGGCCTTTGTCTAGCTTTTTTTTTTTTTAATCCTCATCAATTTGGCAGACTATATCAGATTTGAATTGCCCATGACAATGCTGTTGTTTGGGCATTTTAACTCCCACTTATTTCTCTTCTTTCTGGATGTATAGTTCAGGGAAATGTTACCACTGTTGGTACCTCAGCCATTGATTTCCTCTGGCAATTAAAAAGGGTGCTAACCAAGCCACAATCATCCTTCCAAGTGAAGCATGTTGAGCCATCACTTTTCTGAAAGTCCTGTTATAAGGCAAAGAAGGACTGAATGATAAATTTTTTCCTGACCTTACTAGCAAGTTAGAGGATGATATTTGGACATGACAGAAATCTAGGACCCAGTCTCAGCAAAACAACGAGGACAGAGTTTTCCTGGGGCACTTGCTGCTCTGCTTTCTGCTGCTGGCACTTCTGGAACTCTGCAGGTTCTCATCTCCTGCCATCCTGGTCAGGAGGAAGGCAATGTGATGACTGTGCCCCCGCCCAGCGTGACACAATACTTTTGACGTTATTTGTATTTATTAAATAATGACTGCAGAGGTTGCAGGTTAATTGAAAAGTGTGTTGATGGTGGAAATTCAGGTACAGTAAATTTTGAATTGGGAAAAATATTTGATGACAGAGAACTTTTAATACTTGAAAAGAGCTCTCTCTCATCCCCACACTTTATTATTTATAACCACTAGATGGCTATGCTCAGACATTTATGAGCTTGAGGTGTCTTCAGGGAGGGGCAGGGTGCTTCCAAGGAATATTCCATTGCCTGTAGAATTCTAACCTCCCCTCACTCCTCTGGCATATAAGGAAGGATCTGTTTTTGGGCAAAGTTTGGAAGGAGCAACTTTTTTTTTTTTTCCTCTTGTATCCACTCTCTCTTTCCAAATTTTCTTTTCCCCAACTGGTTTTGGGAACACTAGGATGACTTTTTTTTCTTATATTTGAGGCCAAATTAATACAACCAAAAGAGACTAGTAGAATGTCAAAAGTTTTCAATGAAAGCTGAACTCCAAAAGCAAACGAGAAACTTGCTGTTGCACAGAATTGGTGAAAAGAATACTCAATGACTCCATTTAATTTTTAAACATCACTTGAGGTATTTTAATACCATTAAAATATTTTGGCGCTATTTGGTGAAAGATTGTTGTTCCAATGACCATGGAGTAGTCACTTAGGTGACATGATTAAGGAGGTCGGTCTGCCAGGAGGTCTGAGTAATCTGTACCTTGGGGTCTTCTCCCTAGCAAATACCATTGGACTATTTACCACGGGCTGTGGTTGACATGGAGATTGGATTGGTCACCTGCCTTCTTTTTGTCCCTTTAGCTATCCTCTGGAGAGATGAGGGCTCCTCCATCTCAATGTAATGAGGCAGGATAGTGAGTTAAGAAACAGAAGGGACTAGCAAAAGGAAAGGGCTCCCTCATTCTCCTGGTTCTGATTTATGTCTCTTGCTGGCTGACACTCAGGAATTTTGACATAACTGACCAGACCACCTGCAAAAGAACTGTCCTCTCTTTTCTGAGAAAAATCACAAATGAGATTGTTAAAATGGGCTAATGGCTCATGTCTTCAGTCCAATCTCTTTGTGACCTATGTATAAGGATTCCTTTGATCAATGTGTTTATCTCTACTCACATTCCCTTCTCCAGTGGACCTAATACAACCTCTCTTCAAGGGCTGAATTCTTTGGACAAGAGAAATAAGTATACCAGCAAATATTTTCTCTAATATCTAAATTTAGCTTCAGAGTAAATAGATTTAAAGTCTCAAAATCACATAGGTAGCCATAGCTGAGGCACTTAAGTGAGTTACTCTCCTAATACCTGCAGCTGACTTTCTTCAACTGCATCTTGTCTTTCTGTGTAGTCAGTAAACTTGCCGGCTTAGCTTCATTCCGACATATCTTGAAAATCTTTCCTGTGGTGCAAGTCAAAATACTGCTGCACCTGAGTAGAGGCCCCTGAAGCTCAGAGGACAACTCCTCAAGCTGTTTGGCAGGCAACATCAAGTTGCATTCTTCACTGCCAAGGACAATAGTTGCGTTCTATGTCTGGTATTGTTCCAAGTGATTTGCAGCTATTGACTTATTAGGTCATCATGACAACTGTTATAGTTATTATCTTGGCCCTACAGGTAACTGTGGGGCTGGGATTTAGCTAAGTTGGTAAAGCGCTGCGTTGCAGAGTCTGAGGTCCCGAGTTCAATTCCCAGCACCACAAAAAAAAAAAAAAAAAAAAAAAAAAAGGGAGAAGGACCTTGCAATCCACTCCCAAGGCAATCCCGAAACAGTGAGCCATTGAAAACTCTATGAGGGTTGCTATGAGTCGGATACTGACTCGACGGCACCTAACAGCAACAACAATAGATAACTGTTATTGTTTGGATCTAAATGTCTCCCAAAGGTCATGTGTTTGAACATTAGGTCCCCAGCTGGGGGAGCTGTCCTGGGAGTTTGTGGAATGTCGGGAGGTGGGCTCTACCTTAGCAGAAGTGAGTAACTGGGGGTGGGCCTTTGGAGATTTTCACCTGGACCTGCAACTCCAGTTGCTCTCTTTGCTTCCTAATCATGAAGATGTAAGGCCATTTGCCATGGGCCTTGCCACATGCCATCGCCATGCCTGCCCCAACACCATTATGGGCTAATCCTCTAATTGTGAGCCAACAATAAATATTTCCTTCCATAAGTTTGTTTTGGTTGATTTCTCTGTCACAGTGATGTACTAGCTAACTCAGACAATAACTGAGGCACAGAGATGGTAAGTGACTTGCACAGGGTCACATGTCTTGTGGGAAGCAGAGTAGGCATGTGAGCCAGAGTCCAGGCTGTTAACCACTCCAGCACTCTTCCGCTTATCTCCCACTCTGAGAACTAACTTCTGCTTCCCACCCAGCTCTTACCTTCACCATCCTCTGTTTATAGCAATGCTGGCCTCTGTCTTAGTACAGTACCGTGAACTTCCTGAGATTAACATCTGTATCATACATTTGTGATTTCATTTCTTGTAATGTGTTGCTGGCACATAGTGTGTAAACAATACATACACATATATATCTAGTAATGATATTATAAAACAACTTTAAAGTAGTTCTCTGGAAACATGCCCAAGGAAGAAGAGTGTGTTGATATAGTTCCTGGGATTTCCTATTTCTGTTATCCCTGGCCCAAGTAGTTGGGGTACGAACTGGCCTTGGCTCCAGTAGAACTTGCTAGACACCACAGAGAGGCCTTTGGTGAGGCTGTGGACCCAGGCAGCTTCTTAGGTTTATTATCTCTGTCATAAATAATCATAAGGTTGCCACATTGCCCTTGTGCAGATTGAATTGGAGACTTCGAGTTGCAAGAGTCCCTGGAAGACACCTCTAGGCAAACGACTGTCTGACTTCATAGATCTTCTTCTGGAAGAGCTTCAGGGTCCATGATAGCTCACTTTACCTCAGTCATTTGTCTCTGGTATCTCCCTAGTTTTAACGCCTTCCTCTTAGGAAAGAATGTAAGCTCTCATCTAAAATTCAATATAGTGTATAAGAATTGAATTAAAAATAACAGCAGAGCTTATACTTTAAAAGGAACAACAGGAATAGATGTTCCCAGGCATCTAGGATGTGCTAATTTAACACTTTTTCATTGATCTTGGCTCCAAGCTTTGTACCTCAAAACCAAAAAGTTATATAAATTTCTTTCTCAGATAAAAGAGATCCTACAACATTTTGATAAATCATAAATGTTCTTTAGGACTAAACTCAAGGTGGAATTTATCCACAAGTTCCTTTAAAAGGAACATTTTGTCATTAGAGATCAATGTCTTTAAGCAAGAATGGCAGTTTTAATGGACACTTCTTATATCAGGCCTATCTCTGAAGCATATCTTACCAAAGAACTTTCTGTGGGTGGGGAGTGGGAGGCTTATGTTATGATAACATATCACTAAGCAGAGCATCTAAGGGTTTTCAAAGCATATGCACAAACATGATCACCCTACCTTATTATTAGGACCTCTGGTGCTCAGCAGCATAGGCACTATTGTCTTTATGTTTCATGGAAAATAGGTGGTAGACCTGAGATTTGGAGCCAGGACTTTTACCCTGAACTCTACACTGTACTGTGTAAGGTCCAAGTTCTTGGCTTTTTGAAGCCCTAATAAAGATTTAACTTAAAACCTACAGGAAATTATGGGTTAATTCCACCTATTAGAGAGTCAGTCTCTCTCTCTCTCTCTCTCTCTCTCTCTCTCAATATTTCATCTATTGATGATCAGGTTATCTAGCAAATGACCACAGCACTTATTCTTAGCATCATGGAAATTCTGCTTTGTTAATCAGTGATTGGGGAGACAGGCTTACCATTCTGTTGAGGAAGTGACAAGTTTTAGGTCCTTGTTCTGGCAAAAGTCACCCCAAATTGTAAATAGACTTTATTTTGTATTATCTTAAAGGGCTAGAGCTGACCATCTTCCTCTGGGCTATGGAAGGTCTGAGATTGCTCCTGAACTTTGCAGAGATAGTTAGTGATGTGAGCTGGGGTAAAGTAATGTTGGCACATGGGTCAAATCAGGGAGGACAGCTGTTAGTTAAAAGAAGAAAAGACACAGATATCATAAACATTGGCGAAAGTATGTGGTTTAAGCCTCAAAGGTCTAGATCATTTCTTATGAAAAAAAGTAGAGCGTGTTTCACTAGCCAAATACTCCATTCATCAATGAAGAATCCTAGTATAATCTTGGTTCAACTTCTGACTTCAAATTTTGCTGCCTCATTGGAATAGGCCCAGTAGGATGAGTTTGCTAGGAAGTATACTCTTAAGCAGACCATGAAATTACTTTATGGATAGGCTTTTATTTAAATGAGAAATGTGTAGAAAATATGCCAAATGCAACTATTTGAGCTCTTGAGCAGTGAGAAGCTGAGCTGCTCATTTGGACACTAACCAGCCAACATGTTCAAATGCTTCTTGCCCTATTAGCTAACCTTTTACTGAGCTTTTTCTATGTACCAAACACTGTTTTAAGCACTTTGTGAGTTTTAGGCTATTTATTCTTCATAGCATCCCTATCAGACAGGCACAATTATTATGCCCATTTTGCAGATGAAGATGATGAGTCAGAGTGAGATTAATTACCTTTGTGAAGGTTCTACGGTGGGTAAGAGAATCAACATCTAGTCTGAGGTGATCAAACATTACAGAGTTCATTGAATATAAAGTATAAGATGGACTTTGAATGATTAATTTTATGGTAACTGTTTGATCCTCACACAGCATCTGTTTCCCCAAGGATGTCTGGCTTGGAGTGTAAATCACTCAGCAGATGAGTTCACAGTAAAAATTTTTATAAATCTGACCCTCTAATCCTTGAGTTGAAAGCTACAGAATTTGATACTGTGTTGTGTATCTTTTCATGACAGACATTGCAGATGCATTAGTAGCTTCCTGACCCAATTCCAAAACAAAAACAAAAACAAAAACAAAAAAACTGGGGTGCTACTCCCCAAAGAAGAGGGGGAAGATTCTGGTAGTTGGTGACTAGCACACGGCTGCCACAGCAGGCATCCAGCTTGTACGCTTGTACAAAGGCCTACTTAATGTACCAGGGAAGCAGCTCCTAGTTAAATGGGTTTGGACATGGCCATGTTAAGTACCATTTAGATCAGGATTTGTTCCTGCCATGGGACCATCCCTCCCTACTCTGATTTTAGCACTAAAATGTCAAATTGCACCACCCCTACCCCTGATCCCAATTGCCACTCACCTGGAATTGTTCTTCATTATTCCCTTTTCAGGTTGGTTCAATTACTTTCTTTTCTTTTCCTTCCTTCCTTCCTTCCTTCCTTTCTTTCTTTCTTTCTTTCTTTCTTTCTTTCTTTCTTTCTTTCTTTCTTTCTTTCTTTCTTTCTTTTTCTACTGGGGGTTGAACCCAGGGCCTCAAGCATTGCATGCTCTGTAAGTGCTGGACCACTGAGCTGCATCCCCAGCCCAGTTTTTTACTTTTTGAGACAGGGTCTTACTAAGTTACATAGACTACCTCTGGTTTTGAACTTGCAATCCTCCTGTCTCCGCCTCCTGAGCCGCTGGGATTACAGGCGTGCACCACTGCACTTGGTTGGTGCAATTACTTTCTATCTGCTTTCCCTATATCCAATCCCCTTACCTTCTCCTTTGGCCCACGAACTAGTGATTAGCTTCTATAGCACGGATCCTGTCCTGTTACCCCTGGCTAAAAAGTCTTCAAAAATTTCTCAAATCCTTTAAAATTTAATCCTTATCTACTTAACTTTTTTGACACCATAGGCTATATAGCTAAATATTAAGTTTCCTACCTCTTTTCTTCTTCTCATATCATTTTCTCTAACTGGAAATTTTCATTCCTGCTCATCTTCTAAGGCTTATCCCAGGTACTGAGTCTGTGATTCCTTCACTAACCCACTACATAAGTTATATGCTGATGCCTTGTTCACAACTCCTTCATATGCATATATAATGGTTCTGTATTGTATAGGTTGCAGAAACAGAAACTACTTAGTTTAAACAAAAAAGAAAGATCTTATAAGGATATAGATAGCATCATAATCCCTAAGGGCAGGAACATAGCCAGTTGGTAGGAAGGTAACCAGGAGTCAGAATATTTAGACTCTTCTCTGTCCATGTCTTTGTAGGTTAACCCATTCTCTTTCTTCCTCACTCATTGACTTTTCTGTCTCTCTATACCACAAGGTAAAAGCTGCCCACACTTTTAGCTACAGTCTGATATGATTTTTAGTTCAATCCTTGATTCTTAGGAGAGTAACACATGGCATATATTGAGGACGATGCCAGCCATATGTCCAGTAGGTCATGGCTAGCATGGAATTACCTTAGAGACATGGCTGTTGGGGACCATCTGGAAAGTGAAGTTGGATGTCCAAAGAGGTACAACCTCAGGGTTGTTGTTGTTGTTAGGTGCCGTCGAGTAGGTATCCGACTCATAGTGACCCTCTGTACAACAGGGGAAACACTATTGTCAGGGCTTCTCTGCTGCTCATAGGGTTTTCAATGTCAGATTGACTTTTGGGAGGGGGTTGCCAGGTCCTTCTCCCAAGCCTACAGCTTCTGGTGTTCCCAGGCGGTCTCCCATCCAGGTATTAACCAGGCCTGACACTGCTTAGCTTCTGAGATCTGGTGGGATCGGATGCCACAGGGCTATGGCTGCAGGGAATTAGAATAGGTAAATAATTCCCCATAGTTTCTACTGTAGTCTCTTCTAGTTTGTGAGGAGCTCAAGAATGCAAATTATATTCTCTTCTTCACTAGTTTTATGTTCTTCAGACTCTTAACTTCCCAAGGTCTAAAAATGGCTAGTCATATAGTGGTATGCAGTAAACCAAGGCAAATTTGTTAGGGATGATACATATAGAAGAGTAACAAGTTGTTAGATGTTACTCTTATTCTTGTCTGAGATTTTCAGTGAAGATTCCAAAGTTTGAGAACAAATCAACTACTGCCAAGTATCCAGTCTTATCAGACAATGTGCTAGACAAGACCACCTGGGCAGAGTATGTAACGAGGCTGGGGATCTGGCTCTGTCCTCATTAGAGCATCACTCACTCTCAGCAACTATGGCGGGAGGAGATTGAGGAGTTGAAGGAGATGATATCTTTGGAGAGAGCTGAGGTTGTGTTTCTTCCACGTTCATCAATACTTTTCACTGATTTTATGCCAGATGAAGGGAGAATTCAAGGAAACTACTAAGAAAGCCTGGCTACATTCTTTGGAATATGGGAGATTCAGCAATTTATATTTGCTTTTTACCTAAAATGAATAAAGGCAGATGGCTGAGGTTGTGGCTGACCAACATCTCTGAGACAGCAAAACCAAGAAAGAGATGGCTGTGCTGAGAAGGAACTGAAATTCTGCTGATGGTGGAATGAAGGAGCATGTTTTCTGGATAGAAGTGGGTCTAATAGAAAGGAGGTGGTTTGAGTACATTTTTGGGGGGGTCCTGCCCAGGAAGATCACTTGAGAGGTGATACAACATTACCTGAGAGATGAGACCTAGAAGCAGAAGTGGGAGTTGGATGTGGAGAAGTGTTGCATAAGGCAACAAAACTGGAGTTCTAAGTGAGTAATCCCCAGAAGCCTACAGACACATGGCACAGGAAGAGGAGCTCACTTGTGATATCTGCAGTGGTCAGAGAGGCTGCCCACTGCTGTCCCTGAAGTGGGTGACAGATGGGGGAGAGGAAAAGTTTAATTAAGCTATAATTTTGATTATATTACCCTATATTACACTGTGTGATTTTAAGATTGGACTGGTGTTCTAATGTTTTCATTGGATATTTTCATACCTAAGCAATGGGAATCTGCTCCAGATTTTATCAAGTGAGGTAGTGAAGAATGACCAGGTGAACAAGCTTATAGGAAAAAATGAAATCAGTTTTTTGCTTGCTCCCTATTAAGTCTTGTTGATTCAATTAAACATTCTTAAGTTCAAAAGGAGAGATCATTGTGGATGAGGATGATCAGAGAATTGGAAAGGCTTGAGCTGTGTCTTGATAAGCTGGGTTGGATGCACATAGATGTCTGACTTTGTTCTTTCCTATGAAGCATTTATTATAAAAGCTCATTTTCTGTGCTCATTGGTTCTTGGAAGCTCTGAGGATTCTGACACCAGTCAAATTGAGTTGGAGCAAATGAACTGTGCAAATCTCATGCTATTTACTGACCACTGGACAGAGAACTTAGCTCGACAGAGGCTTAGCAGTGACAATCAGCAATGTCACTTGAAAAGCTTAGCCTGCGTTGTGAAGTGTCTTATTAAAAGGCAGTGTTTGGGGAAACTTTGGAAGAGAGGCCAACACCCAAAACAACATATCTTTATGAAGTGACTTGGTGTTGATTCAAAGTTGCCTCATTATTTGAGCTCAGATACTTCAAATTTGGCTGGTCTAATTCATGCCAGTGAAGGAGAGACAGAGCACATTTCTTCCAAGGAGTTTTCACATCTGATTTCATAAAATCTGTGTGAGGAAGGGAAGGGTGAAGACTGCCTTTCTTATTTTAAAAGACGATTGCATGACTTGTTCCCATTGATGCTGTAATAAGTCAGTCCATTAATATGAATTTCACTGTATTAGAAGTTCTCTGCCTATAGAGGTATCTGAACTTCATGTCTACAAGGGTGAAGCTCTCAAGAGGTGAATAATTGGTGGTGGACTGCAAAAAATGGCCACAAGTTGTTTCCCTCCTTCCATTCCTATCCTTTGACACAACTCACCAACTCTGATCCTGAGACTAGCTTTGGTCAATGGAAATTAAGCAAGTGAAATATAAGTTGTTGTTGCTGTTAGGTGCCATTGAGTTGGGTCTGAGCCATAGTGACCCTATGTACAACAGATGAAACACTCCCCAACACTGTGCCATGCCTGGCACTTTGTCAGTGCTTCTCTGCTATTCATTGTGTTTTCAATGGCTGATTGTTCTGGGATTGGTTCAGAAATGGGCTGCCCCATCTTTCTCCCATTTTTGTGGTGCTGGGGACCCAGGGCCTCAGAGAGTGCAGAGCAGCATTCTACCAACCAAGCTAAACACCAGTCTGAAGTACAAGTAGAGGTTTAAAAAGCATTTATGGGTCAGGACATTTTTCTTGCTGCACTTGGAACTCTGAGCCTACCATATGCATCAGTCCATGTGAGATGATGGGCTGAATCACATCCTCTCCAAATTCATATGTTAACCTCCAAGACTTCAGAATGTGACTATTTTTGGAGATATGGGAGACTCAGTCTTTAAAGAAATAATTGAGGTCAAGTGCAATAACTAGGTTAGGTCTAATCAAATATGACAGTGTTTATACAAGAAGAGTAGATTAGGACACAGACAAAAAAAAAAAAAAAGAGAGAGAGAGAGAGAGTAAATGAAGCCATGGGAGAAACAGCTGTCTATGAATGAAAGAACAAGGCCTGAGAAGGAACCCACTCGGTTGGCACCTTCATCTGTCACTTTCAGCCTCCAGAATGATCAGAAAACAAATTTCTGTTTTTTTTTCTTTTGTTGTTGTTGTTCTTTTTGTTTTATGTTTTTGAGACAGAATCTCACTGTGTAGCCTAGGCTGGATTTGCACTCCTGTCGATCCTCTTGCCTCAGTTTCCTGAGAGTTAGGTTTACAAGCATGCCCCACCACTCCTGCCTCTAAATTTCTGTTGTTTAAGCCCCATTGCCACCCAGTCAGAAGTAAATGAGCCAATATCATAAAAGTTCTGCACAGAGAAGGTTTTTGCCCTAGAATCCTGTATGCAGCCAAATTGGCATTTGATTTTGAAGGTAATGCAGAAGTTTTCTTGATATTGTAGAATTCAGGAAGTTTATTTCTTTTGTACTCTCTTTGAAAGAATTAATGGAGACTATACTTTAGCAATCTAGGACACTTTGCCTCCCACCAAAATACACCCCCACCAATCAACAAAAAAATTGTAAAATGAAACATCACATCTCTATCCAGAAGAGTGGACAACTAAGAGCTTATCTGGGGAGGAGGGGAAGGAACTGTTAAGACCTAGATGTTAGTCATGTAAAATGGCCTATTTTAGAATTGAATGGGACCATCTACTGTGCATAAGGCTAAACAGTTTGTATAACCAAGGGAGAGGACAGGATTTTGTCTATGCAAACACAGATGAGAGATGAGATAGGAATGCCTGGGGAAGATGATAAGTCTGAAGAGAGAAAACAAAAGTCTGAGTACAGCAAGAGGACATGTCATAAACTTCATCACCTCACTATTTATCATGAGGTGAATTTTTTTGTGTGTGTGGTACTGGGGGGTTGTACCCAGTGTTTCATGCATACTTGTCAAGCCCTCTACCACTGAGCTGCACCCCCAGCCTATTTTTAATATTTTTTATCTCGAGTCAGGATCTCGCTAAGTTATACAGGCTGTCTCTGGTCTCTAACCTGCCATCCTCCTGCCCCTGCCTCCTCCGGAGTCACTGTGATTATAGATTTGCATGCCATGACTGGCATGATGTGAATCTGTATATTAAAATTTTGCATTTGAGTGTGAAAAGCACCCCTCCCCCATCCTGTGATTCTTTGCCACAATGGCCCCAGCACACAAATTTCAGTTTAGTGGAGAATGAGAAGTCACATGGAAGAGAATTAAGGCATTCTAGTCAAAATCCAGTCAACTGCCAGATGATAGGAGAGGCCATCCCAGATCACCTAGTGGCCAGCAGACCTTGATGTATGAGGAAGCTGAGCAGAGAATCTGAGGTCAACGAGAGAAGACACAGATGCTCCAATAGGCCTTTCATTTCAAAGAGAGGCTTACTGGACACATGGTAAGTTTGTGACTCTCCCCTCTATCCTGTCCCCTTTATATAGAGAAGTGGGGTAGTCATATCATCAGGTGAGGGGAAACAGACTAATTGGAGACTGGCTAGTCTGGAATAGGTGCCAGACTTTCTTTGATGAAGTATTGTAGAAAGTTTGTTTCTAAGACCCATGTGTTCTCTGGCCCATGGAAACACATTTTTCTTCCTGTTAGGGACCCTATTATTATGGGATGCTGAATCTAGGGGCAAAGGGAGAAAGGGAACCCATGGTCTGTGCTGGTTGCTTGACCAGGAAACCCAAAGTGAACTCCAAGGATCATTTTGAAAAATTCTTTTTATATCGCATTTTTAACAACAGTACTGGGGGTTAAACCCAGGTGCTCCATCATCATATTACACTTTAATTGTCTGTGGAAACCACTCCCCCACCCCAAATCAAAGAACAAGGAGAAGCAGGTTACATTTTAGATTCTCACTGGATTTTCTATTGTAAAAAGGCAAGTTTTAGTTTTCCTGGGTCACATATGGAAGAGCCAAGGATAATACCATGGAACTGGACCATCCCTTGTGTATAAAGGTGATTGATTTTCCCAGTTAATTGGACAGATCTGTGCTGAGCCACTTACTGAATCACACAGATTTCCATGTTGCTCAGGAGAACATATTTTCTATAGTGACTGGTTGGATTTAAGGGTACTATTAGTGGCTAGAGAATCCAGGGGAATGAACCATTTTATACAGGCCCTTCTTAGTTCCTCTTCATTTTATTTTTGATGCTTTCCAATAGTTGAACTAAACCTCCTCTGTGGGACTCTCCAGGAGTCTGTCTTCATGATGCCTGTTCCATGAGGTCTGTAAAATCTGAAGGGGGAAAAATCATTTTTTAATTTGTCCTTTAATTTTAACTCAGACTTAGATATTGGTTGATGCCCATCTAAATGACTCTTTTGGACTATGTCTGCTGAAAATCAGCTCTCAAAAAAAAATAGAATGTGACATTATTATGACTTGAATCTAAAATGTCCCCCGAAGGTCATGTGTTTGAAGGTTTTGTCCCTAGGTGGTGGTGCTGTCCTGGGAGGCTATGGAACTTTAGGAGGTGGGATCTAGCTTTGTAAAAGTCAGTCACTGGGAGTGGGCCTTGTGGGTTTTACACAGGCCCCCAGTTCTAGTAGCTCTCTCTGCTCCCAATCATCATGATGTGAGGAGGTCTTCTGCCATAGGCTCCACTGTTGGCCCTGCCACCATACCTTCCTGACTCTGGACTGAAACCTCTAAACCCTGAGCCCCAATAAATCATTCCTCCTGTAAGTTTGTTTCTGTCAGTTACTTTGCCACAGGAATACACAAGCTGACTATGTCAAAGAAATTTTATTGTCTCCTCACCTTTCTTCCTTCTTTCCTTCCTTCCTTCCTCCCTCCCTTCCTTCCTTCCTCCCTCCCTTCCTTCCTTTCTCCCTCCCTCCCTTCCTTCCTTCCTTCCTTCCTTCCTTCCTTCCTTCCTTCCTTCCTTCCTTCCTTCCCTCCTTCCTTCCTTCCTGTATATTTTAAAGCACCATAAGATCAATAGGTAATTTTGACACTTCAAGAGTAGTTCTTCATAGCATGTTCATTCTGATATCTGCTGGAAACTACCAACATTTCAATTTCAGTGGGAGTCTTTTGAAACCTGCTTAAAGATAATCTGTCTGAAGCCTTTGATTTGGAAAAGTGGAAAAGAGAAAGAGAAATGACTAGATTTTCAGAAGTTTTTGAGATCAAAGGATTTGCTTAATCCTTTATGATGTTTGCTATAACTTTATAAGCTTGGGTTTGCAAGGTTAGTTCCCAGAAGTCATTTCTTGCTGGTACTCTGGTACTATGTGGATAGGTTTCCTGGATTATAGTCACATGAAGCCCACAGATTCTCTTGGATTTTGTTAAATTCCTTGGTTTTCAGCCTGAGCTGCCCATTAGAATCACCTGAGGAGGTTTAAAATTTACAGAGCCTGAGAACCCATCTTTTTAGTAATGAGTAATCATATCCTCTAGGAATGGGGATAGGAATCCTTTTTTTGTGTGTGGTATTGGGGGACTAAACTGCAGGTGCTCCACCATTGAGCTGTACTCCTAGTCCCTCTTTTTTGATTTTTATTTTGACACAGGGTCTCACTAAATTATGCAGGCTGCCTCTGGCCTTGATCTTGCAATCTCTTCCTGCCTCAGCCTCCAGAGTCACTGGGATTATGGGGGGGGGGGGCTAACGCCTGGCAGGAATGTGCCTGGCAGGAAACAGTACTTTTTTTTTTCTTTGTATGATACTGGGCTTTGAACCCAGGGCCTCACTCTTGCATGCTTTGCAAGTGCTGTACCACTGAGCTGCACCCCAGCCCATTATTTTTTTTACTTTTTGAGACAGGGTCTTGCTAATTTACCCAGACTGCCTCTGGTCTCGATCTTGCAATCCTCCTGCATTTGCCTCCGAGTTGCTGGGATTACAGGCATGCGCCACAGCGCCCGGCTAGGAATCAGTACTTTTTAGGCTCTCCAGATTATAATGTACCACCAGGATTACAAACCATTTAGATAATTATATCAATGAAAATACAAAAGGCATCCTTAATTAATTATTCCTTTTTAAGATAAACAAAAGATTTGAAGCTAGTAAAAACCAGAATACACATTACCTTTGAAAAGGATATACAAGTTAAATTAGATTGTAAAATTTAAAGAAACAAAGAACTATGTACATCTAGGTATAATTCAACAGAAAGGTCTATGGTTTCTAATCACTGGTCTATCTTTTCTTATCTAAAATTGTATGTTTTTTCCCTCTGGTTTTTTCAGATTTGGACAAGCATTCTTCATTTAAGAATCTTTTCACTTATAGTCAAAGGTCTTCTTTCCATGTGAATGTGTACCTATTTTAAGATCTTCCTGTGATCTGACTGAAAGTGTCTGGGCTTTTGTCTCTGCCACACTAATCAATTTACCATCTTATCAGATAATGTTAATGAAAGCATTGTTAGTGGAAGTTGTCAACCAGGAATATCAGCATACCTGGGAGCTTGTTAAAAATGCAGAAATCCAGAAATACAAACCATACTCCAGATTCTATTGAATCAGACTCTGCATTGAACAAAATGCCACACAATTCATATATATATATATATATATATATATATATATATATATATATTATTATTTTTTTTGTGTGTGTGTGTGGTACTGGGGGTTGATCCCAGGGCCTCTGCAAGTACTGGACCACTGAGCTGCACCCCCAGCCCCTTTTTTTTTCTTTACTTCCTGAGACAGGGTCTTGCTAAATTACGCAGACTTCCTCTGGTCTCGAACTTGTGATCCTCCTGGCTCCACCTCCCAAGCCACTGGGATTACAGGCGTACACCACCATGCCCAGCTACAATTCATAATTTGTTTGCGCTTTTGGTTTGAGAAGCACCAAACTAAAGAAACTCCTTTGCTGTATTTACACATGCATCTGTACCCCATATTTTACTTGCCTTTCTAATGAAGGCATAAAAAGAAAAAGAAAAATCCTGTTAAAATCTTATATGAGATGGGAGAGGAGGGTCTTGAGAGGGTAAGGGGGAAATTAGCGTCAGCAATGTACAATGATATGCATGTACAGAAATATCATAATGTGACCCCTCAAGTTGTACAGTCAAAATTGTTGTTGTTAGGTGCTGTTGAGTCAAGTCTGACTCATAGTGACTCTATGTATAATGGACAAAACACTACCCGACACTGTGCCATGCTCTGTACTATATCACTGCTTCTTTGCTATTCACAGAGATTTTGATGGCTGGCTATTTTTGGGAGTGGGCTGCCAGGACTTTCTACCATCTTTGTGGTGTTGGGGATCAAACCTAGGGCCTCAGCGAGTGCAGAAGGCCACTCCACCAACTGAAAAATGGATACACTTTTATACTTGCCTTATCAGCCATTGGATGAGTGATGTCCTGGCACAGGCTATTCTCAGCAGCTGAGGCAAACCTTGAAGGAGCTGACCAATTGAGGCTGTTGCTGACTGCCCTGGGGGAGTGTATGGCTGTGCCCACCACATTGTTCCTCAGCTACAAGGGACTGATCGCTCAAACATTTCCATCCCACTGTGCTTCAGGGCCTTTGCACTTGATGGAATGCTGTTCCATTAGATACTTACCATGACTTACTCCCTCATCACCTTTAGTCCTCTGTGTAAATGCTATTTATGAATGAGGTATCCCTTCCCCAATGATCCTGTTAAAAATGAAAAACTTCCTAAAATACTCCTATGCCAAATGCACCTTGTCTTCTTTACTTCTTAGAATTTACTGCCATTTTCTAGACTATGCATGTAATCTTTTTTTGTTATTGTCTGTTTCTCCAGGTAGAATGTAAGCCTCAAGAAAGGCCCATAATGTAGTACCACATTTAGAAAAAGTTACTGCTCCTGTGAATTTGGACCTGACGAAGTTTAGAATTGATAATATTTTGAAATGTTTAAATTTCTCCCTGTAAAATAACATGTGCTATCTAATACATATATTAATAAATAACATATGATAAATAAAGCCTTAAATTACTGCTTAAACTGTTAAGAAAATAAATGTTCTGGAAGCATTTATGTATATTTTCACTTTGATGTATTGGTTAAAAAACATTATCTTCTACTAACTAAAACAAATTTTACAACTCTACCCAGTAAATGATGTGGAATCACTTTGTGGGTCTTATTGATGTTTTTTGTCATTGCTAGATAGAAGTAGAAACACATTAAACATCCTTTAATTTATATTTTTTCTTAATCCAGACAAATATCCCCATAATTAGTTCTTTTGTTTCCTTGCTGTTTTACTGAACTAAATGATGCGTGGCGGAGGGGCATCTCCAGCCTGCAGGTCGGAGTGGACTGAGGTGCTGGTGATGTGGTGCGGCATGCTCTTAGTATTGTTCTTTTTTGCGCTTGTTACAAGTGGAGAAAAAGAATGAACTGCATTAGTTAAATAATTTGAAGGCTCCTTTCCTTGATTCTCACCTTCATGTTTTTCACAGTATTTTTCTCCACAACGCCTGTCATTCTTTCCTGGAAAAAAAATCCAAATCTAAATGTTTGAAAAACTTCCCAGTTGGAGATTGCCCTACTCCTGATTGCAAGGTAACTTGGTGTCTCTTGTCTCTTCCCTTTTCTATCTCTCTCCATTGATAATCCTGATATTTTTAGCATGGCTTTTCTATAAATTTCATCATAATCTGTTCAGTGTTAAGATCTCTTAAGGTTTCCTAACTGTTCAATGTTAGAAACATGTCTATAATTGAAAACAAAAACAGGGGAGAATAGAGAAGAACATAATGCTTTTTAACATCCCCTCAGAGGCATTCAGCATGAGATATTTACAGAGGGTCAGTGGGTCATAGGGGCACTCAGACCTGCATGCTGCCTGTGGTAAATTTGAAAAACACTGAAGTAAGTTTTATAATAAATATCTATAGTCTCAATGTGACAGTAATTTATATGATTGTGCATATATATGTATATATATATATACATATATATATAATGTATGTTGTTATTAGGTGCTGTCAAGTCGGTGTCCAACTCATAGTGACCCTATGTACAAGTGGTGAAACACTATTGTAAGTGCTTCTCTGCTATTCATAGGGTTTTCAATGCCTGATTGTGTTTTGGGAGTGGGTTGCCAGGTCCTTCTCCTAAGCCCACAGCACCTGGTATTTCCAGGCAGTCTCCTATCCAAGTACTAACCAGGCCCAACCCTGCCTAGCTTCTGATATCTGGTGATATTGGATACCAAAATGTTACACTTGCAGATATATGTATGTATATATACATATATATATCCCTACATATGTATAGCCTGCAGCCATAGCCCTGTGGCATCCGATCCCGTCAGGTCTCGGAAGCTAAGCAGGGTCAGGCCTGGTTAGTACCTGGATGGGAGACCACCTGGGAACACCAGAAGCTGTGGGCTTGGGAGAAGGACCTGGCCACCCCCTCCCAAAAATCAATCTGCCATTGAAAACCCTATGAACAGCAGAGAAGCACTGACAATAGTGTTTCCCCTGTTGTACAGAGGGTCGCTATGAGTCGGATACCAACTCGATGGCACCTAACAACAACAACAACAACAACAACATATGTATATGGGTGTGTATATGTGGGTGTATATATATATATGAAAATGTGAGGGAAAACAGAATGTATGCACCATATTTTCAAACTATAAGCATTTTTTTTTTTTATTTTTGGGACAGAGTCTTATTGTGTACCTCATGCTGGTTTGGAATTGGCTGTGTAGCCCAGGATAGCTTTGAACTTATGTTAATCCTCCTACTTTGGTCTCCTGAGTCCTGGGATAACAGTCAGGCATCACCATGACCAGCATCAAACTATAAGTTTCTTATCTTGCTCATTATTGTTCTTCCATATTTTCCTAGTACTTGACACATAAAGATAGTTAATAATAATGATTGCAACAGCAAGGCAAAACAGCAACATTAGCATTGCAGTGTTTATTTCATTTAATCCTTATGGATCATTAATACCATGTAAACACAAGAGTACATTTAAACAAAATACATATTAATTTCAAATATGAAAATGTAGAAACATATTATGAACATGATGTAAAAATATAAGAAAATATAAAGGATAGATATGAATCTATTTAAATTTAAACTATTAGAAAATAACTGGATGCTGTGGCACACTCCTATAATTCCAGTGACTTGGAAGGCACAAGCAGAAAGATTTCAACTTCAAGGCCAGAGGTAGCCTAGAAAACTTAGTGAGACCCCATCTCAAAATAAAAAATAAAAAAGGGGCTGGGGTTGCAGCTTAGTGGTAAAGTACTTGCCTAGTATGCATGAGGACCTGGGTTTATTGAAAAAAAAATAATGCAGTAAAATAGTATAACAAAACCAAATTACATAAAAAGTAAGAAAACTTAATTTCAAAAATGAAAATTAAATGATTAGAATATATATATTTTAAAGTAATACCTGAAAAACCCCCATAAGGTATATTAATAGTGTCATCAGTGTCTTGTTGACAAGTATGGCTGATGTCATGGCCTTTTTTGGTCTTATACTGCATGAGGGAGTAGAGAGGAGATAGTTGCAAGTTAATCCAAATATTTTCTTCTGACTCTTCCATCTTCAAACAATTCCTTCCCTTCTTTAACCACGTTGTGATCTTTTCCAACTTTTCCTTATTAGGAAATTCACTCTTATTTATTCCTGCCAATCTGTACATATTGTTTCAAAGACAAGTACTCTGGTTTGTCTGTTTTCTTTATTATATGGTTGAGGCTCAGAAAACGCTGCAGAGACTGAGGCTTTGAGATGCTGAACGGCGTTAGACTCCCCCTGCCCAACCTCAGCCAAGGTCCCAGCTGGGCATGGTGGTACACACCTGTAATCCCAGCTACTGGGGAAATGGAGGCAGGAGGATTTCAAATTTGAGACCAGCTGGGCTACAATAGCAAGATTCTGTCTTAAAATAAAAAAGGCAGTCACGAACACCCAAAGGGGAAGCTGCAGATGGGTGCTAGAAGTCCCTTCTCCCTGGGCTTCTTCCCACCTTCCTTTTGTACCCTACATCCTCTTAGGCTCGATTATGCCAAATTGGCCCAAGTGTTCAAAACTGGACAGCTTTGTCCCCTGCCCCAAGAGGCTGGGGAGTGGTAACCAAGTTCCTCTGGGATCAGTGTTGGGCTGTCAAATGTCTTAGCTGGAGCTTCACAACAGAAAACTTTTCTTTTGCTATTTTACAGCAATGATTCCCTGAGGCTTAACTGTGATGAATTATTATGCTAATAGCATCCCTCTGCACCCCTGCATGCGTGTGTGTGCATGCCTGGAAAGAGGTGGGAGAAAAAGACAGTGCACCACCACCTGCCTCCCTGGTGATCTTCCCAGCAGCTGTCTTTTCCTTGTCCTGACCCAAGCCCCTGTGGTTGGTGATGGAAGAAGCCCAGCAGCCTTTTCCCTCTGCATCTCATCAGTTAGCAGATTGGTATCTTGCAGAGTTTGAATGGGAAGGCGGCAGGTGTCTAATATTGATTATTATTTTAAGAGAGAATGTATTTCACATAAGTGATATCTTAGGTGATAACAGCTTTTGCCAAACAGGCTGGAAAATAACATTTCTTAGGCTGGCTCCTGCTGCTGCATTTATTAGGAGGTGATGTGAGATGCAGCTCCCTTGGATCACTCTTGAATTTGAAGCCACATTCCTTTGGTGGGGGACGGAAAAAACATCTCTGGGGTCAACAGTCACAAATTCTTAAGCCACCTGCCTTTTTGAATTATGAAAGGTTTCTAGGTCCCAATGTAAAGCCCTCCATTTGGGTGTATGGAATTTGGAATCTCAATCATTGAATTCAGGACTGCCTTTGTCCAAAGGATGTTTGCTTTTTAAAAATTTAACTTGTCTGTAAAGGAGAATACATCAAAGTCTCTAGTGTCTTTCTGTGATAGAATTTTCCAAATTTTTTCCTCTGTTATAACGGAGAACTGAAAGCCGTGGGTGCAAGATTCTGAGAAGAAAGATATAAAGTGTAGAAATGCTTCTGAAGAGCAAGTGAGAAGCTGGGTATGGTGGTGCTTGCCTCTAATCCCATCAACGTGGGAGGCTGAGGCAGGAGGATCATGAGCTCGGGGCCAGAGGCAGCCTGTGTAACTTAGTGAGACCCTGTCTCAAGACAAAAAATAAAAAAGGAGGTGGGTGCAGCTCAGTGGTAGAGCACTTCCAAAGTATGTGTAAGGTCCTGGGTTCAGCTCCCAACTACCACCACCACAACAGCAACAAAACAAAAAAACCCAGCAAGTGAGAGAGCGCTGGAAGGGAGGTTTGCCTGCCTCTGCAAGGTGCCACGAGCCAGTGCTGACTTGTCAGAATCATTTGGATGACTCAATAGCAGGAGTTTCATTTCATCAATTGCCAAGAAGCTTTTCTTCTTAATGATGATACTCACTGCACAGATGAAGAAATTCAAGCTCAGAGAGCCCAAAGTGCTTTTGTTTGCAAGTTTACATCATGACTATGCAGAACAGTCTGGAGCAGAACCAGGCTTATTAATTGCTCATTTCAGTGCTTTTTTTTTTCATGGCAACACTCTACTGATCATGCTTAGTTTATGTGATGGTTTAAATACAATCAACATTTTCTATAGACAGGAAAGCATCAAAACTTGAATCAGAATACTTGCAAATTGGGAATATATTGCTGACATATTTGGATTCTCAATCCCAGCACTGGAAATGCCTGAAAAGCCATCCAATCTAATCTCTCACTGCCATGTGTGAGTTGCACCTATGCCATAGCGAACACAGAACTTTTTTCCCCAACCGTTACAGTGGCGGGCAGTCCATTCCTTTGTTGGACAGCTGAAACGATCAGAATGTCTTCCTCATTGTAAGCTGAAAACGTCACCCAGTAACCTCTTCCAAAGTCCCAAGCTCCCTGTAATTTGTGAAAAAATTTAATTAATCTTCCACTTGGAATCTCTTTGAATTTTTACAGAGAATGAATTACTACTATCTTCTTCTTTTCAGGAGCAGAGTGTCTTTAATTGCTCCTTACTTGGATATTCTCTGACTTTGGTCACCTCTCCTTGGAAATACTATAGTTTTCAACATCCTTTTTTAAAGCTTGGGGCTCAAAACTAAAGAGGACAGTAAATGTGGTCCAAACAGCAACCCCACAGTGTGTGCTGAGGACCCATGCTGCATTAGTTTGTGTGTCACTGTGGCGAAACACCTGACCCAGAGGAATTATGGAGGAATGATTTATCAGGACTCCCACTTAAGTATCTCAGTCTATGGAGGCAGGAACTCATGGAGGCAGGGCAGGCATGGCAGGGCCCATGGCAGGTGGCCCAGGCCTGTGTCAGAGGACCTCACATCATGGCAGATCAGGAGCAGAGAGAGAACTCAGGGACTGCCTAAAACCTCCAAAGCCCCAAACCCAGTGACTCACTTCCAAAAAGCTGGGTCCCACCTCCTAATGTTGTGTAGCCTCCCCAGACAGTGCCACCAGCTGGCGACCAAACATCCAAGCACATGACCTTTGGGGGGCATTTTAGATTCAAACCATAATGCACATCCACAATGCTCTCTTCCTGTTCAAACAGAATCTCCTCTTTTGTAAATGTAGGCATTTCTTTGGTACAATTGAATAGAAGTCTCCTCTAGCGTTTCCACAAGACATTAGGCTTGGGAGACTGTCACACCGCCTGTGGGCTCCTTTCTCCCATTCTGTCTCTTACTTATCAATTTCCTTCCCTGGCTCTCCTAAGGATGCTGCTGCTGTCCCTGCACACACACTAACGGCACTGCTGAGGGAGCCCCATCCCAGGGCTCTCCAACCAGCCATCTCCTGTAGGGCTGTGCTATGTGTGTGGAGGGATGGGAAAAGCTCCCCTGGAGGCTGGGCAGGGGTTTTGTATCTGCTGATCCCCAGAGCCCCAGAAAGCTCCTCTCACACTAGGTCCTCCAGCAACTGGGCTCCATCTGCCAACAAACAGAGCCTCAATCTCAGTCAGAGGGTCCCATGGGGGCAGCTACCCAAGTCCTTCACTTCAGCACCATTCCCTCTTTCCCTCCTCAGCCTCCTCCTCAATCTTCTCCTTCCTTTCCAATTAGAAAATAGTAATCAGAGTTTAGGATAGAGGCAGGCAGGGGTCTGCAGGGTTTGATGGCAATGGGGCAGGTGTGTACCTTGACAGCAAGGTCTTGGGATGGCAGCGAAGGGTCATAGCGGAAAAGGTGTTGTCCAATCAGACAGTGCTAGAAACCTCAGTTCTGCCGGGAACATTATAGTAATTATGATTTTTAAATTGTAAAGTAACATTAATCAGAATACATATCTCTTAAGGGTATTGGGAAGGATAAATACACTAGCATATTAAAGGCTTTGAATAGTGCCTGGTGCAAGACACATTCTCAAAATGTTCCATGCAATGATGGAGGCAATCAACTTTATTACTAGTGTTTTTGAAATAGCAAGCTTTGGGGAAAGAGGCCTTGACAACAAATGGCATTCTCAAATTCACATTCTTTCATGGCTTTAATGAACACATATGGATTGCTATAATTTCTAAAATGTTTTCAAGTTAAAGTTTCTAGAAAGTATTCTATGATTTTCCAGTGTGCTTGTAGGTTTGTTTTATATCTACTGGGTATGTATTCCATATGCCCTACTTTAGTCAAGCTTTGGAAAAATAATAGAATACTTACTTGGCTGACCATTGCAATAGACAGAGGCAAATGGATATTTTAAATTCTTAGAAATGTCATCTGTCATCTTAACTTTTTAAGTTCAAAATTAATCCAAGAAGCAGATAGATGAAGAAGTCAAAGTACCAGATTGTCTTCCTCCCAGTTTTCTTTCTGTAGGTACCCATCAAAATAAATGCTTTTTAAAAACTTATTGTCTCTGTTTTTTTTTTTTTCCCATTAAAGCAATTGGCCAGTTAGGGTGTCAACATTTTAAGGGAGATGAGCAAGAAGTTAGAATGTGAATTAATCTATAAAGCATTTTTATTTTTTCTTTTCAAAGGAAGGAAAGACTGGGAAAGAAATGACTGCAGGAAGTTTCAGAACCGAAGGACAGGGAGTAGGACAGTGTCCCTTGCTCCAAGCCATGGTGCTAGAGGAACAATGATGGCAAGATCAGTGATAGCTGTGGAGCCTGAATTGACATGTGACTGGTGACCAGCCTCCTACTCCACCCACATCCCTGGCCCATGTAAGACCTCAGAACTACAGCACACTGGCAGGGGCTGGGGAGCACTTCAGGAAGTTATGTTATGGGGATTTCCTAGTCCCAAACTCAATTGTTCTTGACTCATTGTATTTATTTCCTATAAGCCCACTTCTATTGAAATTTTAGCCTATCTCCCATTTGTTGTTGCTGTTGTTAGGTGCCTTTGAGTCGGGTCTGACTCATAGTAACCGTGTGTACAACAGAACAAAACACTTCCCCACACTGTGCCATGCCCTGTACTATGTCAGTGTTTCTCTGCTATTCATAGGGTTTTGATGGCAGATTGTTTTGGGGTTGTATTGGGAGTGGGCTGCCAGATCCTTCTCCCATGTATGTAGTGCTGGAGATTGAACTCAGGGCCTCAAAGAGTGCAGAGCAGCACTCAGCCAACTGAGCTAAACATCTATCTCCCATAGGCTAGTGGAGAGTAGAATATTATACATTTTGTTAAAATATACATACAGACAAGTGAGATCATAGTTACATATCTCCTGACAACTTGCTTTTTACCTTAGTAATTTACCTGTTCTTGGGCCATCAAATAAATATGGTAGCTTTTATTTATGGTTTTCTTTTGTGACTACATACTATTTCTTATTGTGAATGTTTTAATGTTTCAGGTTTTCAGTAGTTTGGTAAAATCTGGCGTAAGCCCACACAGGCAGGATGAATGGCAAGCACTCTGTCCCAGAGATGGCTCTGGTGTTCTTTGGGGGCTGGTGGCCCTGGTAACTTCAGGACACTTTCCCAAGAGCCCAACTCTTTCTCTGTCACTGCTGTGAGCTTTTTCCACAAACTTTCTTTAGTTTTCCACAAACTAATGGTTTAAAAACAGATGGGAAGAGGGAGCATTATAGATCCCTCATTGCAGCTGTATCCACTTGGCACAGGGAGCGGGGTTGAAATAGCACATCCTTGCTAACTCCCTGGCTCTGCAGTTTTTTTTTTTTTGTGTGTGTGTGTGTGATTAATGTCCAGTGCAAAGGTGAGTAATGGAGCAATTCATTGTAGTAATTCCAGTTATGGAGAATATATGGACTCCTTCGCTCAGCATCCCTTTCTCTAATTCCTTGTCACATAAAAAGAATCATTACACTGGGGAATATGATCCCATCAGCCATGGGACCAAGTGGAGATACAACTCATATGCTCTAAATGTCTCTACTTCCTGAGGTTAAAATTCTATTCTTAGAGCCCTTATCTGTAGGACTGGAGGAGGCTAACAGCAGAAAAGGTGGTGGAGAGCTGCTGCTATGATCTGAATATTTGTGTCCCCCCTCCTAAATTTATATGTTGCAATCCTGATCCCTAAGGTGATGGTAGCTTACAGCTGTACCACTGTGGCCTCTGATCCCATCAGATCTCAGAAGCTAAGCAGGGTTGGGCCTAGTTAGTACCTGGATGGGAGACCGCCTGGGAACACCAGGTGCTGTAGGCTTGGGAGAAGGAGCCGGCAGCCCACTCCTAAAAAACAATTAGCCCTTGAACACCCTATGAATATCAGAGAAGCACTAACAATAGTGTTTCTATGTTGTACATAGGGTCAGTATGTGTTGGACACAGACGTGATGGCACCTAACAACAATAGCAAAGGTGATGGTATTTGGAGGTGGGAACTTTGAGAGGTGACCAAGTAATAAGGGCTGAGCCATCATTAATAGGATTAGTGTCCTTACAAAAAAGTCCCCATGGCCTGGAGATGGAGCTCAGTGGTAAAACATGTGCTTAAGATGCATAAAGACCTAGAATCAACTCCCAGTATGGGGGGGAAAAAAAAAAAAAAAGATACCTGGGACATCTCTTACTCCTTCTATGATGTGAGGGCATAGTGAAAATACAGCCTTCAAGGAAGCAGGTTTTCATCAAACAACAAATGTGCTGATGCCTTGGTCTTGGACTTCTCAGCCTCCAGAACTTTAAGAAACAAATTACTCTTCTTTATAAGCCGCCAGACTAAGGTATTTTGTTATAGTGGCCCAAATGGATTAAGACAGCTCTTAATGCCTTCTCTTTGGCCCTATAGCTTTTGGCTCTAATCTAAGAATGATGGGTTAAGCATAAAAACCTGCAGCTGCTCCTAAATTAGTTTCACTTTTCACCCGTGTCATTACAACCCTAAAGTAATCTCTGAGCTCCCAGGAACAGTCTGAGAGGGGAGTCAGCTGAAAAAAACTGGTGGCAATAGGAGAGGGACCTCCTGTCCTAATAAGTTGGACAGAGTGTGGTCACTGCCCCTACAGGGCATGAAAGAGTTGAGAAGCAGGTGAAATGGCAGGTGAGAGCTATGGTACTGCCTTCCTGATTTAAGGAGAGGGGCAAAACATCTGTGCAACTATCAGGGCCTGAGGCTAAGGACCCCTAAACCACAAGCTTTGGAGGCACATGATAGCCCACGAGTTAGCATTGGCATAACCAGGTAGGCAAGTGGAGAAGGGTTTCAGTTTGGATTTCCTGCTTCAGCCTGTGAGGCTGTAGTCATGTGAGTTTGGGTATTGATAGTATTGGAAATGTTTCTGCACTTGTTAGCTGGTGGGGTCTAAGACCTTGGCGTCCTCTTTTACTTATTCAAAGTAGACATCTGTATTAACTCATTTTGCATTGCTATAACAAAATACCCAAAGCTGGGTATGTGTAAAGGAAAAAACCTATTTAGCATACAGTTTTGGAGGTCTAAGAGCATGATGCCGGCATTTACTTGACTATATCACCTTACGATGCATGGTGTCATGGCAGGAGTGTGTGCAAGAGAGAGAGATCATATGTGGACAGCAGGGAAGGACCAGTGTGTCTCTTTTATAACAACCCATTTTGGGACCTAATCAGAGTCCCATGAGAACTATGTTAATGGCTTCCAAGGGCCATGCTCCCAACTTCATTGCATTGTACTACACCTCATCTCTTAAAGTTTCCACCACCTTTTTTTTTTTTTTTGGCAGGGGAGAGGGGCCTCCTGGGTGCCACCTCTGGCCAGGAAGTGGAGGGTGGAGTCCATGCCCCCTTCTCAGGGGAGGGAAGCACCTCCAAGTGCTGGCCTCAGGCTGGGTGCTCCAAAGCCCTGCTTCCTGATGAAGGGGCCAGAGGCCCCCTGCCTCCATAGGGAATCAGGCGAGGGAGTCTCAGCAGGCTGGGGAAGGGCCTCCAGCCACTCACTGCCCAGCCCCGCTGCAGCCATCAGAATTCTACATCTAATTTTTTTTTATTGGAAATTTTTAATGTACACTTTAATGTGATTCATTCTGACATGCTTTTCACTGTGGCATTTCCATATATGCATTTTGTTGTACATTATTCATATAGGTTCCCCCTTACCCTCTTGTATGCTTCCCCCCCATCCCACCACCACCTTTTAATACCGTCACACCACCATACAGGAGACAAACCCTTTGACACTTGAGCTCTTGGTGGACAAATCATTTCTTAACCACAGCAACATCCTAAAGTTATATGTGGGAATGTGTACCTTTCTGAGGTTGAACTGTATTATAATCTTTCTTGAAAAAATTCCCAGGGCTCGGGTGTAGCTCTGTGGTAGACAGTATGTTTACAATGTGAAAGTCCCTGGGTTCAATCCTCAGCACACACACACACACACACACACACACACACACACACACACACACACGCTTCCTTATTGGTGAAGAAAGTGCGCAAAAGTAAGAGAAGAGAGAAACTAAGCCTGTGCTGTTGCCTTGCGTTTTGGCACATGACTTCCCGCTGCGGTGTTGGGAGCATGAGCGTGTCCCTGTATGCTTGGATGTGAACAAGGAGAGAATGCAGGAGAGGAGAGAAGTAGAGATGCCTGTCTGACCTACACAACCAGGTCCCGAAGGAATTTCCTGCCCTATCCGAGGCTCCCCTGCCCAGTCATGGAAGCTTCTCAGTAGGAGGAGGTTTCAGCTGAACTAGGGGAAGGCTGCTGCATCCTCGCTCCTTCTTTAATCCTCACAACCTCAGTGCCCAGGGCAGCCTATGCAAATTGGCTCCTACACACAGGTTAGTATTCCCAGAAATGGATAAACAACATTATCCACCTCCAACTACAAGCAGCATATGTTCTCTTTACAAAGCTCCTGTTCAATTTTACAGCACCTACATTTCAGGAAGAAACTTCATATACAATCTCTCTCTCAGCTCCATGCGCTACACCCCTAGCTACATCAGGGCTCTTTCCACCGAGCATATGTCTGATTGAAAATTCAGTTCAACTCACTTCAAATACATATTGAGCACCTTTATGTTGGCAGCAAAGTGGAAAAAGCCATAGGGGATACAAAATAAGTATAAAGTATAGGCTCGAACTTCAAAAAGTCTGCACTGCTATTGGGATCAACACGGAGAAACAAGAGACCAACATGAGACAGAATGTATTTGCTCATTGGAGCGTGTTGTTCTGCTATTAAGTGCATCGAATGTCCTAGAAAAGGAGTTCTCAGCAAGAGAGAGAGTAGTCAGAGCACAAAGGCTTCTGGGAGGGGCTGGGGAATGGCATGCAGCTTTGAAGAATGGGGCGCATTCAAATATGCAAGAGGGTCACATGCAGAACTTTGTCTGTTGTTTCAGATTCTTCACAGAAGCCTTAAGGCTGAAAACAACATGGCCTGACTATTGCACATTGTCTAGAGCTCATCAAGGGGCTGCCAGGCGTGGTCAGGCTTTCACACAGTGGGCGGGACATCCTATGGTTCTCACTGGCCACTCCCCACTTCTGTCCTCCCCACCAGTTTAGAAAAGCAGAAGATCATAAACAGGAGAGGAGCCCCCCCGTAGGGTGTTTTGTGGTAGGTTGTCTGTGAAGTAGAAGTAGTGGAACACCCTCTCCCCCTTCCCTTTGGGGGAGGGAGTGGATATTCCCACTTCTCTTAAGACAAGAGGGAAGGGAGTCTGGTAGCCCCACTTCCCGGCTTGATGCCTGCTCAACAGTTGAAAAGCTGTTCCAAGGGGGTCCCCAGCACGGGGCACTGCAGGAGTCTTGGGAGAAGGCTTTTCATGCACCGTGAGTGTGAAGATCGGCACTTATTACTTGCAGGGATAATTTTTAAAGTAGGTGCTAGTGGGAGCAGCTCTGATATCAGGGTTGCAGGGCTGGTTGCATTTCTTTACTTGGCCTGTTGGGGATTGGTCAGTTTCTGTGGACCACATGGATGCTGTGGGACACACGTGGCCCTGGGCCAGCCTGGTGGCAAAGAGGTCAGGTGGTAAAGGAAGACTCTCAGCCATCTACAGCTATGGGGTGTGTGAGGGCAAGAGGCAAAAGGACAGAGGGCACAGAAAGCCACTGGGAGTTTGTCCCTTTTGTCCAGGGATTAGGTAGCATGGAGGTTCCCACTGGTCCTTTTGAAAACCCCCATGTACCTCAGTGTGGACTACCCATCACGGTGGGGGGATTGTTGGTGAAGGAGAATAACCCTGAGTATGTGTGTGTTCTTCTTTTCTTCGTGCCCTCTCCTGGCCTCCAGCCCTACAGGAGGCAGGGAGACAAGGAGAGAGATGGAGGCTGGGGAGGAGCGAGAGCACAGCCATGGCTTCCCCTCCTGATCTGTAGATCAGGCCTGGAGGGCAGAGGGGCAAGATTCTGTATTACATGTGAGGTTGTATTTTGATTGATTCCTGGACAGTGAATCTAAATGACTTAAGTGAGACTCCTTGTGAGACAGAAAGGGACTGGAAGGCTGTAGTCCTAATATGGTGTCTGGGAGATGGAAGGGAGACACTGACAATTACTCCAGGGATGGATGTTTCCCTCTGGCTCCCCACTGAGGCCACCAGGTCAATTCTAGGGCCCAACAAACCAGGAAGGGGAGTTTGGACAGGCAGAGGAGCAGAGGGTGTGGTGGGGTTTGGTGGGCCCGTGGAGTGTTGGCCTGAAGGGAGAGTAGGGGAGGGGATGCAGAGGACATTGCTGCAGGGAGGCAGCAACCCACCATGAAAGCCTTGAGATGGGACTACAGTGTTTCCAAGGGGACAGCACCTGGAGGAGATTTGAGCAAATAACCAACATAAAAATGTCCTCTGGCTCAAGAAGGCCTCTGGGGAAAGGGGCTCCTTCCCTGCACAGCAAGCCCTTCCCTCCTCCCAAGCATTTCCAGCAGCCAGTATCTCTCCTGGCCACAGCGTGTGTCTGTCAGTTTACTGTTGCCATGTGAGTGTGAGAGCCAGCCTTTTTATGATCTTCTTAAATTTGGAAGCGCAGACGCAGCTGAGGGCTGGATGGAAGGAGGAGCCCACTGGTGCTTTTTGTCCACTCTCCACAGGGCTGGGAATGACTTCTGATGCCACCCTTTTACACTCGCACTGAAGTCTGTTTGGATCCAGAGATGGCACGCACACTTCCTGCTCACAAAACAGATGAGTGACAAGTAGGAGAGAAGGATGCCAGGCATTAGGGAGGGTGATCCACCGAGAGAGGATTTCCAGGGGTTTTAATGATGCTGTGAGTTGGAGGTCAGGGAGACACGTGCTTCTCAAATCCGCGGCTGGGAGCTGTCTTATTTGCATACTTCTACCTGTCTGTCTTGCAGGTGCCTCTGTAGCAGTTGAAAATTTGATCTTTATCCTCAGGGGTCTGGGCAAGAAATGCTGTGTTTTTATAAACCAAATGTACTCTGACTTTGAGCTTTAACTTGCCAGAGGCTCAGGAATCAGACCTTAGTCTTGTGTGGAAGATCACTCTATCTCTGTGGAGGCACACACAAGGATTGGAGGAGCGGGGGTGATAGGGCAGGAGGGGTCTAGTCTGGAGACCAGCATTGTGGTGGCTACGATTCTTTTGGTTTAAACTTGTATGATCCGTTTGGAAGTGGGTGGGTTGACCTTTTCCTCTGTCCAGCACTGACATGGCTGGACATCTTTGGCTCCTGTTCCCAAGGCCAGCTCTCTTGATGTCTATTCTCTTTAGCATCCCCAAGCCAAACCTGGTAGTTAAGGGGTGCAAAAACCTCGTCTCCTTTCCAGCATCTCTTGGAAAGATCTGCAAGCTCTCCTCATCTGGCTGTTTCCATTTGCCCTGACTAACACCACTCCATTGCTGTATAACTGTTCAGTCTCATCACTTCAATGAGCTGCGGATCCTGCATACAAGAGTCTGGACAGAGGAAAAGGAATGTTATCTCTTGGGTGCTCATTAACTCCTGCTCCCTGCAACACAAAGGCACACAAGAAACGTCAACAACAGGCTTCATTTTGTATTTGCTGGAGTAAGGGGCGGGGAAAATACCTACAGTTAGAAGGGAGAAGCCACAAATATATTATCTGATTACATCTGTCTAGGCTTTAGAGTATCAACAGCGAAGAAGCTGAGGCAATTCTTGGCAGCTGATATTCTTGGCAATGAAGGTTTGAGTATAGTGGTCTATGGAGGGGTTGGGGCTGGGGACCCCAGGATTCACTACAGGACATTTTGCCAGTAAACTACTGTCAGTCTTCACTGCCATTGCTTGCTTCTGGATTGTTACTCAGAATACATGTGAGAATCTGGGTATGATACTGTAACCCTATCAAAGAAAAATAATAAACAAAAAAGGTAAGGAGAATGATTTTAATCCAGGCCATTGTGATAGGAAGAGTACCACAGAGCATCCTGCAGGGTGATTTTGGCTTTAGACTTTTATGTTATTGTTAGGTGCCCTCGAATCAAGTCCAGCTCATAGAGACCGAAAGTACAGCAGAATGAAACACTCCCTAATAGTGTGCCATGCATACAATCTTTTTACGTTTGAGCCCATTGTTGCATTCACTGTGTTTCTTCTCATTCTGAGTAGTGCCACATCAGCAAATGGAGGTCCCAGGAGATTTACTCCATTGCTGTCATTAAGGTTGACTACTTTGAGGAAGCAACTCTTCCCCAGTTGTTTCTTGAGTGCTTTCCAACCTGGAGGGCTCATTTTCTGACACTATATTTGACAGTGGGCTGGGGTTTAGCAGCAGTTGGTAGAGTGCTACTCTGTACTCTCTGAGGATCCAAATTCGATCCCCAGCACCACAAAAATGGGAGAATAGCCTGGCAATCCACTCCTGAAGGAGTCCTGAAACAATCAGCCATTGAAAACCCTATGAGGATCACTATGAGTTGGACTTGACACAACGGCACCTAACAATAACAAAATTTGGCAGTGCTTCTCTCTATTCGCAGTGTTTTCAAAAGCTAGTTGCTTCAGGAGTGGGCTGTGGGTTCCTTCTCCCTGGATTTTTATATAGAGAGGCAAACATGTGATGGGAAGGAGGGCTTATAGCTGGGATTATTGTGCAAACAGGAAAGTTTCAGTCAGTTATCTATATAGGAACTTTCTCTCCCTGTGGTTAGTTTCAGAGGTACAACCAGCTTTAATCTCAGCTACTCAGTCATGCTCCATAGAATGTCTAGTTGGAAGGTCTGTTATTACTTGAAATGGGTCTCTACCTCTCCCTAAGGTGTGCTTGTATCCCAATCCTCAGTACCTCTGCAGGTGACCTTATTAGAAATAGGATCTTTGCCCTACCCCTGGGCTCCCATGTGGAATTCTTCCTGCACCGTATGCACTCAGTGCTCTGTGAGTGGGATGATAAGGGAACGTAGCACTTTCTCAGTCCTTGCCTCATGTGGATGAATGATCAAGGGTCAAACTCATCAAATCAGACCCACCTGTCTCTTGTGCTACAAAATAGGAAATGAAGAGATGTGGGGGAGAACATGGCCAAATGGCTGGAGAAGCTCTGAGGAAAAACAGCTGTAGGAAGGCTTGAGCCGCTTTGCCAGGGAAAGCTCCAGTCCTCAGAACTGTCCAAGCCTGAAAGCTCCTTTGTACTATCTCACTGACCTTTGGTGCAGACCCTGCTTACCTGTCAGAAGCAGGATACACTGACACAAATAATAAACAAACTTCCTCTGTCTCATAAGAACTTGGTTGATTTTTAAAGTATACTTAAATGGTCTGTCTGCCCTGACTTTTAAGAATGCTTAATGTTACAGTAAGAGCCTAATAAAGACAACTTGAGACACTCCTTTGAGGCAGCAGGTTAAAAGAAAGAAAGAAGAAAGAAAGAAAGAAAGACAAGAAGAAAGAAAGAAAAAAGAAAGAAAGAAAAATGGATCTTTGTAGATGTGATCAAGATAAGATGAAGTCATGGTGTCCCCTGGTCCAACTGGAGTTATGCAGGTGTGAGCTAAGGAATGTCAAGGGTTGTTGGCAATACCAGAACCTTAGAGAAAGCCATGGCATAGATTCTGCTGTAGAGCCATGAGAAAGAGTAACCCTGCCAACACCTGGATTTCACACTTCGAGCTTCCAGAATGGTAAGAGGTTACATTTGGCCTTGTTATGGGTTCACAAGGGGAGGAAGGCATCCTCCAAGCTTATGGGAGACCTGAGAAGGAGGACGGCAAGTCTGTCTCAAGTGAGACAAGGAAGGGTGGTATTTTGCGGTAGGCCATTTCAGGAACAACAAAAGGTCACAGGATTTCTGAACCATAATTATTTTCTGGGTGCATGAAGCTCAATGTTGTGCATTCACATAATATCCATAGTGGATGCACGTCTGGTGTGACACCCAGGAGGGAGGCCTCCTGACCTCATCTGCATTCCTGACGGGCTTGTCGCTCTGATGTGTGGTTCATGGCCCCCACTGTGTTCTGTGCCACAAACACACCTTGCCCGTTTACTGACTGTATGTCTGTTGATCTCATTCCTGTTGCCTGGCACCTTGTCTCTCCTCCTTTCCTTTTATACTATCTCTCTGTGGAGGATACCCTCATACCCTCCCTCCCAGATCTTTGTTCCAGGCCCTGCTCTGCCTGGCAATCCTCCCTCTGCTTCAAAGTTCTCATTTCTCCCCTCCTGTCGGACTGTAGGCTCATCAAAGGAAAGGTTCCTTTATGCTCTGATTATCTTGCTGTGAAGCTCAGGGCTTGGTCCTGAGCATGTGATAAACAAGTAGTTGCTGAGCTGAAATAGACCCTGTCTCCCTCTGATACCTGTCTCTGACCCTTAGAAATGTCTCCTCTTCAACACCTCATGTTGTCTTTCTTCTACTTCCCCAAGAGCTCCTTTAATTCTGTAAGCCACACCCTCGCAGAAAGGCCAGGTCTGAATTTTCATTCCATTTATAGTTTTAGTATTCTAGCCACAGCCAGAGGAAATAAAAAATCCCTTTTCTTTGCTTAGGCTCAAAAAGTGTTTTTTTTTTTTTTTTGTCATAGAGAAAATACCACATTCTCATTGCAAGAAAAAGTTTTGAATTAATTTAAAAGAGGAGAAAGCAAACTCCAAGAACACAAAATCATTTATAATTCTTTGAGTCAACTACATATTGATGCCAAATCTCTGTATGGAATGAGCACCGTGCTGTGCCTTCCACTTTGTAACCTGATTTTTTTCACTTCTCATCTCAAGACAAATTTTCCATGTTAATAAACACTCACTTGAAATAGCATTTTCAAAAATGATTTTTTTTCAATAGAGAGACAATTTTAGTCTTCTGGCAGGAAACACCCTTCCCCTTTGAGGACACACCTGTTTGGCTAAAAAAGTACATGAGACTGGAAATGTTAAGTGTCTCTCATAAGCAGGGTGCTATGGTGAACACCTGTAATCACAGTGACTTGGGAGCCTGAGGGAGGAGGATGGCAAGTTTGAGGCCAGAGGCAGCCTGTGCAACTTAGTGAGAACCTGTCTCACAATAAATAATAAAAGGCCTGGGAGTGCAGCTTTGTGGTAGAGCACTTACCTGGCATGTGTGAGGGCCTGGGGTCAACCCTTCACTATTGAGAAAAAAAATCTCTCACGAAAGGTGACATTTGAGACTGATGCTAGAAGTACTAACTAAACTAAAAAGTAAAATGAAAGAATTATCTCACGTAGAAATATAGTTTCTCTTTTCAGTTCTGAAGATCATCTTTGTAAGTTACTCAGGTATGTGCAGCACCTGAAAGTACTGACTGAGGCTAAAGGAAAAAGAGACCCATTATTTATTTCCCTCTCTCTTTCCTCGACACCATCACCCTCACTGCTGTCACCAAACTCTGCCATCACCACCTCTGCTGGCTCTACCTTTCCACCCCCTCTTCCTATTCCTCCTCCTCATTCTGTTTCTTCTTCTTCCTTACAGTCATCCTCTTGACCATTATCACATTATTACCATTCCAACTTCATTTAGACATTTGAAGTGATATGAATGCTGATGTACACAAGAGGAGAAGAGGCCATTTAAAAACCTGGTGGAGTGTATGTAGATGCCTTTCTAAACTGTTCTAATTGCTTGGACTGATTAAATTCTCTGACGTGGACCCCTGACATGTGTGATGGTGCTGATGTAATAGGCTTCCTTTTGGTCAGATCAGACCTTTAAAATTTCCAAAATAATATTAAAAATGACAAGTTAGAATATTTTTACTATTTACTAGTTTACATTTCAGGAGAAGGTCGTAGCAATCCACTCCCAAAGCAATCTGGAAACAATCAGTCCTTAAAAACCCTAAGAGGGTCACTATGAGTCAGACCCAACTTGGTGGCACCCAACAACAACAACAACAACAACAACAACAACAACAACAACAGTCTGCATTTATATTTATCAAATTCACACACACACTTTATGCTGAAAGGCTGTGGTTTTAGGCAGAATTTCACATGGACTTCCTTGAATTATGTAGAAGTTTGCATTATATGATTTTTTTTAACAGAAAGCATAAAGAAAGCTTTCCTAATCATAATGTGCAAATTGATGTTTATATTTCTTTTTCATAGGAGGAAGAAACCTCCAGAAAGATGTCAGGATACCACAGAGCAAACCCTAAGTAAAAGCACCTGGTGTCTCCAGTGGTTGAAATGATATATTAATGACTTCTCATTTGCAATGACATTTTACCAGGAACCAATTAACCACAGTAATTACATCTCCTCCATTGCGTGCTCTGAAATGCAAAGTGCATGAGGGTTGGATTGCTGTGTTTGTTGAGCATTTTTTCCGTATGGCAACACTTCAAGCTCTAAAACTTTGAGTCATTTATTATGTTTCTTTTGCCTTCTGGGTGTCTCTGCATGAAGGAAAATTTTGCAAAGGATGACTTTTATAACCACAGAGACATTGGTGCGTGCAAATTAACATAACCTAGCGCAATTATAGCAGATAGTACAACCACTGCATGTTTTAAAAGGTGGCAAAAAATATAGGGAAGGAGAGGGTCTGAGAAGAAGAAAGAGTTAAACCTTTGTCTTAAAAATGGATTTCTCAGGAAATGAAAAATTGAATAAGGGATTTTTGATTAAATCGTTCTTCTAGATATTTGAGTGAGTGCTATTAAACAGAAAACTTTTTTGTTGTTGTTTTGAAAGTTATAAATCCTTCCTAAATATCACAGTTGAGTTTTCTAAAGTAAGTGACCTTTCTATGTAAAGGTCACTTCCTTGTAAAATGAGGATAATAACTGTACCTGCCTCCTACATTTATTGTGAGGATAATAGATGTAAAAGTACTTAGGATGGTACCTGGTATATTGTATATGTTCATTGTTGTTAGGTGCTGCTGAGTCAAGTCTGACTCATAGTGACCCTATGTACAACAGAATGAAAGGCTCCCTGACACTGTGCTAGGCACATAATCATTTTTATGTTTAAGCCCATTGTTTCAGTCACTGTGTCAATCCATCTAGTTGAGGGTCTTCTTTTTTCTTGTTGACCTGCCACTCTCCCAAACATGATGTCCTTCTCCAGGGATTGCTCCCTTCTGACAACACGTCCAAAATACGTTGTAAGACATAGTCTAGCCATCCTTGCTTCCAAGGAACACTGTAGGTGCCTGTCAGGGACAGATCTGTTGGTTCTTTTGACAGTCTGTGGTGTATTCAATATTCATCTCCAACACCCCATGATTCAAAAGCATCAATTCTTTTCCTGTCTCCCTTATTCACTGTCCAGCTTTCATAAGCATGTGTTACAACTAAAAGTATCATGGCATGAGCTGGGCACACCTTCATCTTCAATGTGACACCTTAACTTTTCAACACTTTAAATAGGTCTTTGCAACAGCTTTTCCCAATACAATGTCTTTTGATTTCTTGACTACTGCTACTGTGAATGTTGATTATAGAACCAAATAAAGCAAAATCTTGGACAACCTCAAGCTTTTTTCCATTTATCATGAAGTTTCTCACTGACTCAGTTGTACAGATTTTTGTTTTCTTGATATTGAGGTGCAATCCATATTGAAGGCTATGTTCTTTGATCTTCATCAGTAAATGCTTCAAATCCTCTACAGTTTCAGCAAGCAACATGCTCATCAAGTGCTAGTTACTATTATTTTGGGAGAAGAACATGTCCCACTCCTGAAAAAATCCCCCCAGTCAGCCATTGAAAATCCTTTGACTAGCAGAGAAGCACTTGCATAGTACTGGACATGGCACAGGGTCAGGGAATGTTTCGTTTTGTTGTACATAGCATTGTTATGAGTTGGACTTGACTCAATTACATCTAATAACAACAAAAATTATTATTTCATTAAGTCTAGTAAGCATAATTTGACATTCTAAAGTTTTACATTACAGAAGTGTAGACTCATTTAAAAATAGCACTATTGTTTAAGTAGCCTGCAGCCATAGCCCTGTGGAATCTGATCCCGTCAGATCTCAGAAGCTAAGCAGGGTCGGGCCTGGTTAGTACTTGGATGGGAGACCGCCTGGGAACACCAGGTGCTGTAGGCTTGGGAGAAGGACCCCTTCCCCCCGCCCCCCAAAAAAATCAATCTGCCATTGAAACCACTATGAAGAGCAGAGAAGCACTGACAATAGTGTTTCTCTGTTGTACAGAGGGTCGCTATGAGTCGGATACCGACTTGACAGCACCTAACAACAACAACAAATTGTTTAAGTAAAATATATCACTGGGCAAAAAAATTAAAAAGTATACATCTTAGTCCTTTTGGGTTGTATGACAAAATGCCATAGGCTCTGTAGCTTATAAATAATAAGTTTATTCTTCGCAGTTCAGGAGGCAAGGAAATTCAAGATCTAGATGGCAGAAGATTTGATATATAGTGTGGACCTGTGTTCTGATTCATAGATGGTGCCATGTTACTGTGTCCTCACAAGGTAAGGCAATTCTCTGGGACTCCTTTGATAAAAGCATTAATCTCATTTATGAGGTGTTCATCATCATGACCTCTTTATCACCCCAAAGACTCACCTCCTAATACTTTCACATGAAGTGTTAGAATTTCTATGTACAAATTTCTAGAGGGACACAAAAAGTACAGACAGATGAAAAAGAAACTGTAACTAGCTCAAATTTAACAAATTTAAAGATAACCACTGTTAAAATATTCTGGAAAATGTTTCCAACATTAGTCTTTCTATAAGTAACTGTGAATATATTCACAGATGGGTAGATCTACTTGGTATTGGATCATAATATATTCTTCTGCAGCTGACCTTTATTACTTATGCATTAAGTATGTCCCAGATATTTTTTATTTTATATGACTTCTATCTTTACTTTTGATTGCTGTATAATATTCTACTGAGTACATGGATCATAACTCATTTGTTTAATCCTACAGTGATATATGATTATATTACTTGCACATATTTATTTATTTATTTTCTTCTTATAGGATTCTTTTGATATGCCTCATGCTCCACATTTATATTTACTCATTCAGTATAAATTCAGAGATATAAGATAGTGTGTCATATGGTTATTTTGAATCATAGTTTTTGTATTTCTTTTCCAAAAATGGTAAGCTAATTTATACCTAAGAGTAAGATTTGCTAAACAGAGGTAAGTGGTTGACGTCAGGGAGGAAAGATATTTAAGTAGAAGGAACAGCGTGAGAAAAAGCAGGGAGTTGGGAAAATTTCTATTGTCTTTGGGGAGTCTGTATACTTTTCTTAAGCTTATTATTTTTCACTCAACAATATCTTATAGAAAACTTTTCCTTTTGAATGAAATTCATTCTTTCAGAAGGCATGGTGTGGGTAAACCATAATGTATTCTGCCTTTCCACTACTCTTGGTTATTCACTTTCTTTTACATCAGTTTTTTAAGACTATGAACAATGCTGTAACAAGCAGTCCTTAAGTTCTGGGGGTTTTATTGATTTCTGTGGGATACATTTCTGGTCCTTGGTTTGCTGGGTTGAATTTTAATCTATAGTTTAATCAGTGTTGCTAGATTGCTTTCCAAAAAGGCTGCAACTTTTCACATTTCCTCCTCAAAGTACAATTTTCTCCACATCTCAACCTGCAATGGGGATGGCACTTCTAAATTTATGCCAGTTTGATGGGTGCAGCAGAAATTCAATTTGCATTTCATTGGTTACCAGTGACTTACAGAAATGTGCATAGGTTTGTGGCCCATTTGGATTTGTTATTCTGTGAGTTAGACAGAAGGCCTCATTTCTCTTGCCAATTACTCTATTTAAAAAATTTTAATCTTCTGTTCAAAGTAATATATGTACATAGTGAAAAATACTACAGAAGCATTTTTAATGAAAACAATAAATACTTTTCTATGCCCCTTGCTCTTAATCCCCAATGGCAGGCAACAGAATTCGTGCTGGTTTATGTACAGAAAGTGACTTATTTCAGGGTAATAGGTGGTTTACAGATATCATTGTTCTTTAGAGAAGATATGACGGAGCCAGAAATGGATCATTTAGCCAGAGAAATGCACAAGCGCCTGAGAGAAAAGTGCCTGCACGAGCTCTGGGCTGTAGCTTCCTGATGCTCAGCTCCACCGGGGTCCAGAGTTGGAGCTGCCAACTCTCCACTCCAGCTTTCTCTGATGGTGTTGTCTCTGCATGTGTCCGTCTCCTCTGCTCATGGCTCCTTCCATAGCCCAAATTTTACATAAGTGTGCCTGCCTGTAAGAAGCCAGGACATGGGCAGTATCTTCTTACAGGAGAACAGGGGCAAGTTCAGTTGTGCACTTGCAACACTGTTTCAGTGGGAATTGAAGGAGTTGCCTGCAGTGTTCTGTGTAGCCACACTCAGCACCTTCCTCTTCTCCTCCTCCTTTTGCTCCTCTTCCCCTTCCTCTTCTTCCTTTTTCTTTGGTAACACTTCCCAAGGATTGTTATAATAAGGATATGACTTCCTGAGCAAACTTCCTGAAATGGATCAGAAAATATCAGCTTCTTCCCTGTTCAAAATGGATAGTTTGCCAGAGGATTAGAATTCTAGAGTCAGTATGATGATTTTCTACAAAGCTTTGGCATCACTGCTCATTGTCTTCTAAATAACTTTAGTAATTTCAATTTCTTGTAGGTGTGGATTTTCTTTTCTTTTCTTTTATTTTTTACTCTCTTTGGAGACTTCTGAGTCTTTTCTCTCACGACAGTGTTCTGTAAATTTGTAAGGATGCATCTCAAAGGGAGTGGTTTATTTACCCTGTTCAGTCAGTACTCTTAAAAAAATACTATCTCTCTTTGGTTTAGGAAAAATTTCTTTTATTAATTATTTATGCTTCTTATTTTTTTTCCCACTTGAACTATTGTTAGATGTCGGTCCTTCTAAATTTGTCTTCCATTTCACTTATATTTTCTATCTTTCTTATTTATCTTATGATCTGGAAATTTTTCTCAATTTTATCCAGAGGTTCTGTTATTTTTGTATTTTTTTATATTTTGGTTCCTCAACCACAGTCTGGTTCTCCAAGAACCTTCCTTTCTTTCTCTCTTTTCTTTCTTTCTTTCTTTCTTTCTTTCTTCCTTTCTTCCTTTTTCCTTTCTTTCTTCTTTCATTCTCCTTCCTTCCTTCCTTCCTTCCTTCCTTCCTTCCTTCCTACCTTCCTACCTTTCTCTCTTTTGTGGTAGTGGGGGATTGAACCCAGGCTGCTCCACCATTGAGCTGCATCCCCATCCCTTTTTTTATTAATTTTTATTTTGAGACAGGGTCTTGCTAAGTTGCACGGGCTGCCTCTGGCCCTGAAATAATGATCCTCCACTTTCAGCCTCCTTAGTTGCTGAGATTACAGGCATATACCACAGTTCCTGGCTCAAAAACCTTTCTTAAATTGCTTTATTGTTTAAAATAGAAAGCCATTTTTGTTTTCTGAATGTAATAGCCCTAAAATTTCTGTGAAGATACTTACTGAAAAATTTAAATCTTCCCCCCAACTCCATCTCTCTGTCTTCCAGGATTAGCTGTTATGTGTGTATTCATCCGGATTTTCCCTTTGTATTAGATAGAGCTCATGGTATTCCTTGAAGACTGTTCAGTTTTGTTAGAGAGTGTTTCTCCAAATTTCTACTGGGAGCAAACATTTCTGTTGTTAATTTTCTGAGTGCAATGTCTGGAGCCAAACTCTGTAGCCTCTTTGGATTGTTTTGCACCCAGAACCTTGTTTCTCCTATGCTTCCCACTTAACTCCCTGTACCCACTTACCAAATGTGATAGATAGAATAATGGCCCCAAAGAAGCCCACATCCCAATCCCTGGAACTTCTAAATATGCTCTTCACATGACTAAAGGGAGTTTGTAATTCAATTAAGGATCTTGAGATGGAAGATTATGCTAGATTATCTTTGTGGGTTCAGTGTCATCACAAAAGGTAGGCAGAAAGGTCAAAGTCAGAGAAAGAGAAGTGACAATTAAGGCAGAGGAAGGCAGTGATGTGGCCACAAGCCAAAGAATGTGGGCAGCTTTTAGAAGCCAGCAAAGGCATGGAAGACATTTCCCTGTAGAGCCTCCAAAAGGGATGAAGCCTTTGATTTTACCTTTGTAAGACCAATTTCAGGCTTCTGATTTCCAGAACTGTAAGATAATAAACCGGTGGTGCTTCAGGCCATTGGGTTAGTGGTAATTTGTCACATCAACATAGGAAACTAATACTCTACGTCAGGAGTAGCTCTGCAGATCTGCTGCTACCACAATGGACTTTTCTCCTCAGCATATGCTGGGTTGTTGCTTCCTACATCTATTTGTTGATAAGCATGAGCCCACTTGTATTCACCTTCTGGAAGGCTGTAAACATTTCTGATCAGTCAGGAGTCTACTTCTTTTCTAGTGCTCCCATGAGTTTATTCCCTTTTCTGTTTTTGTATTGTCACACAGTGAGCTTTGGGAAGCACATGAAGCTTTCTTCATTGGACTCAGTGTCACTGATAGATACACTGGTTTACAAAATGCTTCAAAAAGTCTCAGCTTAAAGTCACAGTTGCCGAAGATGGCCTATTCAAAGTAATTCTTCTGGCTCTCCTCAGCCTCCCTGAAGCTTTGCTCCAGCATTTGGGCATTTGTGAGGCAGCTGGTAGAGATTAGCACAGCCTCTGCAAATTGTGCAGAATTTTTTTTTTTTTCACAGAAAGATAATTGGAGTGAAACAGCAATCTTGGCCTTGGAGCTCCAGTCTCCAGTGCACGAAGCCAGCCGTGCAGCCATCTGATGCGAATGCTAGCCAGGCTGTCATGTCTTTGTCCCCAGGCATGGCCCTGCAGCCTGAGCTTTAAAGGGAGAAAACGTGGACTGTGGCACAGTCCACAAAACAGACATTTTCTTGGTCAGTTATGTCTGAGACTTGGCAGGTGAAATACCAACTGAGATCACTTCATTGACTGTTGCTACCATTTGACAAATGGCAGCAAGTGTCCAGGTTGTAGAAGTCAAGCCTGAGTCTGAAATGTCCCTCTGCTATTTTCTAGCCACGTGATTACAGGTACATTTTTTAAACCTGCATAAATCTTAGTGTTTTTCCTTTCAGTTAAAAAGGTGGACAGAATCTATCACAAAGGCCTGTTGTGAAGATTAAATGAAATAATGAACATGAAGTTGTTAGCACATAAATGCTCATCAGTTATTTCCCCCTATTTGAAGAGCTAGTAATGTACACATGTACACTGTTCAACAATGGGCATCTTTTGAGAAAAGCATTGTCAGTGACTGCATTGTTGTGTAAACATACAGTGTGCTTACACAAATCAGATGGTATAATTATATTTTAGTGTTATGGAAGCACCATACCTGTGGTATCTCATTGACTGAGGTATTATATGGTACATGGCTTTATTTGGAGATGCCAGTATGAGCTAATAGGTGCTTGTTTGCCTGCCTGCCTGCCTGCCTGCCTGCCTGCCTGCCTGCCTGCCTGCCTGCCTGCCTTCCTTCCTTCCTTCCTTCCTTCCTTCCTTCCTTCCTTCCTTCCTTCCTTTTCTTTTTTGGCAGTACTAGGGGGCTGAACTCAGGGCCTCGCACATACTTTGCAAGTGTTCTGCCACTGAGCTGCATCCCCAGCCTCTTTTTCATTTTTTATTTGGAGACAGGGTCTCACTAAGTTATACAGAGTGCTTCTAGCCTTGAACTCAAACTCCTCTTGCTTCTGCCTCTCTGTTGTTGTTGTTAGGTGCTATCGAGTCCAGAGCGGACTCATTGCAACCTTAATTACAACAAAAAGGAACACTTCCCAACCCTGTGCCATGCTCAGTACTATGTCAATGTTTCCCTGCTATTCTCAGAGCTTTCAATGTCAGGTTGTTTCAGGAGTGGGCTGCCAGGTCCTTCTCCCATTTTGGCAGTGCTGGGGATTGAACCCAAGGCCTCAGAGAGCACAGAGCAGCACGCTACCAACTGTTAGCCAACATGCCTGGCTTCTTAGATGCTTTGTAATAGCATTTTTAAAAATATTTTTTACCATCCCCTTATTTTTCTTTTTTCTTTGGGGGTGGGAGGAGGTTTTTTATTTGTTTGTTCTGAGACATCATCTCATCATATAGCTCAAGCTGACCTCAAACTCATGATTTCTTGCCTCTGCCTCCTGAATGCTTGGATTATAGGCATGTGCCACCCGGGCCTTAATTTTCTTACTTTGAACATTATAAATGTATGCTTCTCGAGACAATTTTAGAAAACAGTGAACATTATAAACAAAATTCTCACTATCAATCTCATCCTCTAGAGATAACTACTACTTAGTATTTTGGTATTTTTTCTATTGTTTTTATAAACAGTGATGGAACAATTGTTCATTTTGCATTTAAAGCTACAACTTGGTTTGTGTTCATCTTGAGAGAGGGATTTCCCTTCTTGTCGACTGTGGGAAGGAACCCCAATCTTTGTGTCTAGATTGGTAGGACTGGGTTCAAGGAAGATTAGACTGGTTGTGGTTGGAAGGTCAAGTAGGGCCTAGAGGAAATTCAACCCCCTACAGGGCAATATTTTAATCTGGTGGATGGATTTTGCAGTTTTTGCAGCCCTATAAGGTAATTAGGGTCTGGGGTTTAGCTCAGTTGGTAGAGTGCTGCTCTGCACTTTCTGAGGCCCTGGTTTTGATCCCCAGTATGACAAAAATGGGAGAAGGATGTGGCTGCCCACTTCTGGAGCAATCTTGAAACAATCTCCTCCACTGAAAGCCCTATGAAGGTCTGACCTGACTCTATGGCACCTAACAACAACAATAAGTAGTCTTACGTGTCACATAGGCACGTTTGAGACATAAGAGATTTAACACGATGGTTTACTCTGCCCTGAGTGCACTTCATCCTGGACATTAGATAGAAGACACTATCAAGTAAACTGAGAACCTCCCTCACCAAACGTCCTCCTGCCTGAGAGCTCCTCCACCCACGCAGAGCATGCATCAGCTGGACCTACTCAGACACCTGCAACTTCCATCAGATGCATGCACCAGATACTCCTTCTCATTGAAACTCTACCCTGGACTCTGTAGGAAAAACACAAGGACCAAGCATGTGATTGGAAATGTGGGGTAATATGGCACAGGGTCCACGATCCCAAGGGCAGTCATTAGAAAAACGCACTTAGAGATCATGGTCCCCTAGAGAATCCCTAATGAGACTCAAAGAGCTGTCTTTGCATTCTCTAAAATTTTGTGTACATATATTTTGTTAGGAAAAGGGTTCAAAGGTTTCATAAGATTTATAAAGATGTCTCTGCCCCCTTCCTAATTATTAAGAGCTATTGATCTCAAAGAAGGCACAGAGTACATATTCTTTAGGCAGTCCTCCAGGAAAAATTATTTCTTATTATTTAGCTTTAGATAAGGATCAGAGAATAGAAATTTGAAATTATGTTCTTTGGCAAGAACCTGGAATGCAAATATTTAATATCATCAAATAAGGGAAGATCCACTTAATTTGTATCTATAATTATAATATTATTTCTCCTTTCTCCTTTCTTCTTCTTTTCTTTCCCTCCCTCTCTTCCTCCCTCTCTCTCTTCCTTCCTCTCAAATCTTTCTGTATTTCTATCATCTATATGTTTATTCTCATTTCTCTTGAGAGACTAGTTGGCGTTCAGAGAGACCCAAAACTAACCAATAAACTGTTTATCTTTTTCTTGCCTTCTCAATCTATGGAAAATTAGAATAGCTTTTTAACTCATAGGATTATTATAAGGATTAAATGAGATATTGGATGCAAAGCACTTAGCACAAGTTTAACATACAGGAAATTCTCATGAAATATTTGCAACTGTTATAATAATTATTAACTGTAGGTATATAATTGCTCTCAGGCCATTATATGCTGAAAGGAATTTCTAAAACTACGTGACTCTGGCCAGCCTTCCTTGCCACTGTGCCATATTTTGGAATACTGATTATTAACAATTTCTCTATTATCCAATATCAAAGTTATTTTCCATGCTTTATTTTTCCAAAAATAAGCTTGATAATTGATTATTTATTTGTACATTAAGTCCTGATAGCAGTTGAATTAAAATTTACTTTGGAGGAAGACAATGGCTAGTTTTGTTGGTATAGCTAGAAGGATAGGCTAAGTTATGCCACTTTAACAAATGATCCCCAAATCTTAGTGACTTCAAACAACAGGGATTTATTTTATGGTGATGCCACATGCCTACTGTCTGCAGCCATAGCACCCTGGCATCTGATCCTGTTTGATCTTGAAAGTTAAGCAGGTTTGGCTGGTTAATCTTTGGGTGGGAGACACCCTAGGAATACCAGGTGCTGCAGACTAAAGAGAAGGACTCAGCAACCCACTCCACAAACAATCAGCCATTGAAAATTCTATGAATAGCAGAGAAGCAATGACAATAGTGCTGGGCATGGCACAGTGTCAGGAGTGTTTTGTCTGTTCTACATAGGGTTGTGAGTCAGACCCAACTGGACAGCACCTAATAGCAACAACAACACATGCCTATTATGAAGTGGCCATGGGCTCTGGTTATTTTTCATTACCCTGGTGGACAGAGCAGCTACCATCTTGAATACTGCACCTCCCCATATTAGTGGAGAAAGAGAGCTCTGGAATGTCTTCCACAGACATTTAAGCCCTCCAGCTTGGTGATGCATATGAGCCTTCCCACTGTCACTCCTAGCTAAAACCAGTCCCATGGCAACACCCAACCATAAGGGGAGGGAGGAAGAAGTACAATTCTACCATGTGCCAGGTCCTTCTCCCAAGCCTATAGCACCTGGTGTTCCCAGGTAGTCTCCTATCCTAGTAGTAACCAGACCTGATCCTGCTTAGCTTCCAAGACCTGATGGGATCAGATGCCACAGTGCTATGACTGCAGGTGCATGGAATAGAAAACCAGACATATCTGACAAATTTATTTACAAGAAAAGTTGGTAATGATGAGATTTTGGGTCATGTGTGGTAATCAGTTCTGAACATGTGGGGGGTCTTTGGCCTCTTGAGAGTCATACTGCATGGATGACTGCTAGAATGACTTCCAGGTAACAAGCACAAATGCTGTGGGACCTGTGGTGCTTTCCTGGGATGCTGCAGAAGGAAAAGGAATTGCATCTCTCTTTTGTTTGTCTTAATCACCTTGAATTTGGGTTGAGTGTTTCAAGACTAGTGTTGATGTGATGACAGAGAGGAAGACTTTGGGTGTAATATGCTCCTTGTATGGTGTTAGAAATGGTTCAAGGGAGAGCAATTGCCAACAGACATGCAAAGTCCCTGTTCAGGGGAGGGATTTTTACCACTAGCCTCAGGCAAACTCTTTAGAAGAAGAGGAGTTTCATTTCCTTCAGGTGACCAAAAGATACCTTGTATGAAGTATGAAGTATCAATAACCAAGAAAATATTGCCCAATATTAACCACACCTACGTCTTCCATGCACCTGCAGTCATAGCACTGTGGCATCTGATCCCATCAGGTCTTGGAAGCTAAGCAGGATCAGGCCTGGTTACTACTTGGATGGGAGACTACCTGGGAACACCAGGTGCTATAGGCTTGGGAGAAGGACCTGGTAAGCCACTCCCAAAAAACAATCAGCCATTGAAAACCGTATGAATAGTACAGAAGCACTAGCGATAGTGTTTCACCTATTGTAAGTAAGGTTGCTATGAGTCTGACACTGACTTGATGGCCCCTAACAACATCTTTGATAAACTGGGAACTTTCCATTTTAAGGCATTTTTTTTATTACTTACCTTTTATATCTTCCTAGTTATCATGCCCCGGGCTGGGATTTGGCTCACCTGGTAGAGTGCTGCGCTGCAGTCTCTGAGGTCCCGAGTTCAATTCCCAGCACCGCAAAAATGGGAGAAGGACCTGGAAATCCACTCCCAAGGCAATCCTGAAATAGTCAGCCATTGAAAACCCTATGAGGGTCGCTATGAGTCGGATACCGACTCGACGGCACCTAACAACAACAACAAAGTTATCATGCCCCAGGGTTGGGATTTAGCTCTGTTGGTTCAGCAATGCTCTGCAGTCTTTGAGGTCCCGAGTTTGATTCCCAGCACCACAAAAATGGGAGAAGGATGCAGCAGTCCACTCCATAGGCAATCCTGAAAAAGTCATCCATTGAAAACCCTATGAGAGTCACTATGAGTCAGAGATGACTTAATGGGTCCTAATAACAACAACAGTTATGATGTGAATATTGGGAGGTTTTGCTTTCTTTTGCTTTAGATACAATATTGAGATACAGGGAAGAGGAAGAAGGAGGAGAAAATAACGCTCAAGTTTTTAATGAGGATCTAATGTGAGTTAGGCACCCTATGGGACACTTTCATCTGTTGTTTCACTTTAATGTCCCAATAGCTTTGTCAGTCATGGGTTATGATCCTATTAACCAGAGAACTGAGGCTCAGAAGGTTGAAAAGGGTGGCATTTGAGTTGCCTTCAAACCAAGGTTTCCTGGTTGCTAGCATTTTCTTGGGTCATGCCAGATCTTGGCTTTTCTCGGCCTCACTAGGAGAGTTTGGGCTGAAGGCATTATTTTGGAATTAGTGCAGCCTTGATTCATAGCACTTCTCCTTGACACATTCAACTTGACTAAAATGGTTATATTAACTCTTCCATTTTGTTGGTGGAATTATTACTGGAGATGCACAGAGAGGTCGGCCATGAGAGGATGACAGAGTGGATCTACTAGACATGTCAATATAATATCAGGAGTTACTAGGCCAGGGAAGCAAGATTTTAAGAAACACATTAATGAATCCAGCCTGATAGCCCAAAATTATTACTTTCATTGTTGTTAGGTGCCATTGAGTCAGGTCCAACTCATAATGACTCACATAGGGTTTTGATGGCCGATTGTTTTGAGATTGCTTTGTGAATGGATTGCCACATCCTTCTCCTGTTTTTTTTATTTTCATTAGTCTCTTTTTCTCCTGTAATTTCAACTAAATTTTACAGAGCTGACTTCAGTAATTTGTCAACATTTTCCTAGATGTCTGTTTACAACATTAACAGGAAGACACATTTAGTTCGACATTGACAATAATATTTTTAAAAGAATTTTCATTATATTTATGTTTCAGTTCAGGGATTGGCAACTATGGCCCATAGGCTGAATCCAGCAGACCCTCTGTCTTTTTAAATAAGGTTTTATTTGAACATAGCCATGCCCATTTGTTCTCATATTGCCAATCGATGCTATTTCATGCTACAATGAAGAGTTAAGTAGACAAAGACCAAACAGCCAACAAAGCCTAAAGTATTTGCTGTCTGATGCTCTAAGAACATTTGTTGTAATCAAAACTACACTGAGATTCCATCTCACCCCAGTCAGAATGGCTACCATCAATAAAACAGATAGCAAAAAATGCTGGCGAGGCCATAGGGAGAATGGAACCCTTATTCACTGCTGGTGAAAATGGAAGTTAGTGCAGCCCTATAGAAATCAGTATGGCGGTCCCACAAAAATCTAGAAATAGAAATGCCTTATTACCTGGCTATACCACGGCTGGGAATATAACCAAAGGAAGATAAGCCAGCATACCATAGAGATACCTGCACATCCATGTTTATTGTAGCATTATTCATAATAGCCTAAATGTGGAATCAATCTAGGTGCCTGTCAACAGATGAATGAATAAGGAAAATGTGGTATATACACACCATGGAGTGCTATTCAGCCATAAAGAAGGACGAAATTATGACATTTACAGGAAAATGTATGGATCACTACTTTAAGCCAAATAAGCTAGACCCAGAAAGACAAACATCATGTTTTTTCTCATACATGGATGTTTTATCTCAATATATATTCAATATTTTAATATATACATCATAAAAGTAGAAGGAAGAGTATGTAGAGGGAGGAAAGGGACTAAAGAGAAGGGGAAGGGGGCAATAAAAAAGGGTAATGGTAGAAGGATTAGAAATACCACATTTGCTCTCAATGGTTGTTGTTGTTGTTAGGTGCCGTCAAGTCGGTATCTGACTCATAGTGACCCTCATAGGGTTTTCAATGGCTGACCGTTTTGGGATTGCCAGGCCCTTCTCCCATTTTTGTGGTGATGGGAATTAAACTCAGTATCTCAGAGACTACAGTGCAGCGCTCTACCAACTGAGCTAAATCCCAGCCCCTCAATGATAGAACCTGGATTTAAACACACACACACACACACACACACACACACACACACACACACACACAAGGTGCAAGCAGAAGGGAGACCATTGGTGGGAGGAAGAGAATGGGGTCATGGGAGGGTGATGAAGAAGATGAACATGAGCAATGTACAATGATGCCCATATGTGGAAATGTCATGATGAAATCTATTAAGTTGTATGTGAACTAAAAATTGCCAACAAATAAAGGAACATTTGTTATTCCCTGCTTTAATCTCATCCCTTAACTTTTAAAGCGTATTATGTTGTTCTTTGTATAGTATGTAGTAGTAGTATATGTCTATCCTCTGTAAATAAATATATACATATATTGAAAGTACATTTTAAAAATCATTTGCTCATATAAGGGTACATTAAAAAAATGGAAACCACAGTTTCAGAGCTTACTATTTAAGGAATAGTCACAGAGGATTGTCTTCACTGTGGTGGTTAGTGTTACTCCTTTTGTGTGTTATTTATATTTTCATCATAAAATTTCATGGAGAAAGAATGAGCACAATTGCACATTAATGGAGGAATTATGTGCAAATATGAAGGGGCAGATGGAGGGAGGGAAGGAGGAAGAAAGAGAGAAAAAGGGAGAGAAAGAAAAGAAGAGAAGAGAAGAGAGGAGAGGAGAGGAGAGGAGAGGAGAGGGAAAAAAGAGAGGAAGAAAGAGAGACAAAAGAGAAGACAGGTTATCATACTAAACCTGTTCAGAGGTGGCCTACACTCCAGAGTTGGCTGAGTATCAAAATCAGCTCTAATCTGATTGCAATATGCAAATGCCTGCATGATATGATTTGAAGCATGTAAATAATACCTCCTCCCATCAACCAAAAAAGCAAACAAACATTGGTTTTCCTCAAAGCCTGAAACTCTCCCATGAGTCAACCCTTTGGATTATGAAACCTAAGCCCCTCTTCAAATTATATTTGCATTTTGATACTTAGAAGGATGACACATTACACCATCTTCCATCATTAACCCTTCTTGTTAATCATGTTATTGAATTATTTGGTGCTCAGTTGCTCGGTCAAAAGGTAGACCTGAATACAAAACTTGTTTTTTCATAAGGAACAGACCAACAGTGGCAATCCCTCCCAGCCTCAGGAAGGGCAGAGATGTTGCTGGCTGGGGCAGGCAATCTGGCTGGAATTCCTTACCCTACAGCTCTGACCCCAGCACTTTAATCTGAATATGGACAATAGAAGTCCCCCTCCACCCCAGCTTGAAGGTTCATTTGTCAGCAAGGTAATAAGGACTATATATTACGAGGACCCAAGGCCCACTGAGAATTTCTTGTGTGTGTATTAATCTCGGCAGAGCGAAGCAATTCCAAGCTTACAACTAATCTGCATTAATGAACAACGTCCTCGATTTCCATTTTTATAATGTGTGCTGCATGGTGAATTGTTTCTCCTCCACTTGAGATGGGATGTCTGACTGATGAATCACCTTCTCTGAGAAGCTTGTCTGTGAGTGCTAACGTCGCAAATGGGTGCGAACCAAGAAATCTGTTCTCATTTCATTAGAATGATGACATAAGCTCTTAGTTTCCAAAATTATCCCCTTTCTGCACACCACCGCCGGAGGCTTCTGTCGTGTCGTGGAGGTGCGTGTCGAGCCTGTCTTTGTGCTCATACTGAGTGCCAGGAGATGCAGCTATGTGAGACAACTCTGAGCGACCCTCCCTTTGCAAGCCAGGCAGGAAAGGCACCCATAGGAGATTGCTAAGAGTAGATGCTGGAATTTGGAGTGCCCTATGTAAAAAGGTTTTTTGGACCAGATCCAGAAGGACTGGGAGCAATGGCAGTTTGGGGAGGCAGAGGTGGGAGAAAAAGTAGAAGAAAGATGGATCGCTTTTGGGCTTGAAGTTTAGGCTTTAAACCTGTGAGCACAATCTATTCACTCAAATGAGGCCACTGCTAGCACCTCCATCATCATCCCAATGCACTATACGACTGGCTTTATGTCTTTTATTTTTAATCCTTGCAGTAACCTTGGGAGGGAGATGCCACTATCATTATTTCTGTTATTGTTTTTAAAAATGAGATATATTTTACAAATGATGACATTCAGCCTTTTCAAGTGTACATTTTAGCATATTCACAGAATCCCGAGACTATCATCACTATCGAATTCCAGAACATTTTCGTCACCTCCAAAAGAAGCCCAAAGAATCACTCCTCATTCCTTCCTACCCTGAAGCCCTTGGCAACCACTAAAGTGCTTTTTGTCTGTATATATTTGCCCATTCCAAAAACTTCATATAAATGGAAACATACAGTATGAGCTGTTTTGTGACTAGCTTCTTTCCCTTAGCATAATGTTTTCAAAGTTCCTTCACCTTGTGACATGTACCAGTACCTCATTCCTTTTCATGACCAAATAATATTAGATTATATAGATATACCATATTTTATTTGTCCATTCATCAGTTGATGGGCTTGGGATATTTCCATTCTTTGGTTATTATGAATAGTGCTGATGTGAACATGTGTGTATAAATTTTTGTGTGGACATATGCTTTCAGGGCTCTTGGGTATATACCTAGGAGAGAGATTGCTGGGTTATATAATAATTCTATATTTAACTTTTTGAGGAATTACCAAACTATTCCATAGTAGCTGCACTATTTTGCAATTCCACCAGCAAGGCAAGAGGATGCCAACTTTTTCACACAGCTGCCAGAAATTGATATGGTCCCTTTTTGATACTAGTGGATGTGAAGGGATTATGATTTTTATTTGCATTTCCATAGTTACTAACTGGGTTGAACATCTTTTTATGTGATCATTGGCCTCATTTGCATCTTCTTTGGAGAAATATCTATTCAAATCCTTTGCCCAAGTTTTAACTGGATTGTTTTTTATTCTTGAATCATAATAGTACTTTATATATTTTGATACTAGATACTTACCAGGTATGTGACTAACATTTGTGTTAGTGACTAACATTTGTGTTTTATCTCATTCTTTGGGTTGTGTTTCTATATTCTTTATAAGGTAAATATTTATTTTTTTCTTTTTGTGGCACTGGGAATTGATACCAGGACCTTGTGCTAGGCAAGTGCTCCACCATTGAGCTATATTCCCAGACCTTTTCTAGATTTCTGTTTTGAGACATAGTATGGCTTAGTTGCACAGGCTGCTCTAGCCTCAAATATGTGATTGTTCTGCCTCAGCTTCCCAAGTGGCTGGGATTATAGGTATGTGCTACTGTGTCTGGTTTAACATGTTTAATTTTTATACATCAATTTATCCATTTTTTCTTTTGTTGTCTTTGCTTTTGGTGTCACATTAAAAAAAACTTTGTCTTTTTACCCCTGCACTTTCTTCTAAGTGTTTTACAGTTTTTCATTTAGATTGTTGATCCATTTTGAGTTAATTTTTGTTTATGATATGTGTATAATTTTTGTATATCTTGTGAGATGAGTGGTCCAATTTGAATGTGAATATACAAGAATTCTAGCTCTATTTGTTGAGAAGACTATTTTTCCCATCATATTTTCTTGGTATCTTTGTCAAAAAATCAATTGGTCATAAATATATGCATCTATTTCTGAATTCTGAATTCTATTCTATCATGTGTCTATTATTATGACAATATCAAGCAGTCTTGATTCTTGTAGCTCTACAGTAAGTTTTGAAATTGGGAAGTTCTCCACATTTTTTTCAAGATCATTTTGGTAGTTCTAGGTTCCTTACATTCCTCTATAACTTTTAAGGTCAGCTTGTCAATTTCTTAAGAATGAACAGCTGAGATTTGGTATGGATTTAATTTGCTGCTCAATTTGGAGAATATTATTATTTTGACAACATTGTCTTCCATCCTGCAGTCATAGCCCCCTCATATCCAATCCTGTCTGATCTCAGAAGCTAAGTAGGGTCATGCATAGTTAGTACTTGAATGGGAGACCATCTGGGAATACTGAGTGCTGTAGGCCTGGGAGAAGGACCTGGAAGCCCACTCCCACAGAACAGTCAGCCATTGAAAACTCTATGAATGGCGGAAAAGCACTGACAATAGTGCTGGGCATGGCACAGTGTCAGTTAGTGTTTGTTTTGCTGTACATAGGGTCATTATGAGTTGATGACACCTAACAATACAATTGTCTTCTCATGAATATGAAGTATGTTTCTATTTACCTAAGTGGTCTTCAATTTTTTAATTAATACATTTATTTTTGGAGCAGTCTTAGTTTTGCTGCAAAAATGAGCAGAAAGTAGAGTTCCCATGTACTCTGTCTCCACAACCTCCTCAATTACTGACATTTTGCACTAGAGTGGTGCTTTTGTTACTATTGATGAACATCGTCATTGACACATCATCATCCAAAGTCCATAGTTCATGTCAGGATTTGCTTTTAGTGCTGTATATTCCAAATTTTGGCAAAAGTATAGTAATAGTAAACTATCACTGGAGTAGTCTACAGAATAATTTTATTGCCCCCAAATTCTCTGTGCTTTGCCTATTCCTCCCTGCCCAAACCCCTGGCAACCACCAAACATTTTATTGTTCCCATAGTTTCACCTCTTCCATAATGTCATACAGTTGGAATCATATGGTATATAGCTTTTTCCTATTGACTTCTTTTACTTAGTTATATATATTCAAGTCTTCTTACAGCCTGATAGCTCATTTATTTATAGAGTTAAATAATCATTCATTGCCTGGAGGTGTCATATATTTATTCACCCAACTTACTAAAGGATATTTTGGTTGCCTCTAAGTTTTTGGCAATTATGGGCAAAACTGTTATGCAAATTACATGCAGATTTTTGTATGTACATGGCTTTCAATAATTTTGGGTAAATATCAAGGGGCATGAATGTTGGATCACATAAGAGGGTGTTTTGTTTTGTAAGAAACTATAAAACTGTCTTTCAAAGTGGCTATACCATTTTGCATTTTCATCAGCAATGAATCAGAGTTTTTGTTCTTCCACATCTTTGCCAGCATTTAGTTTTGACAATATTTTGGATTTGGGACATGCCAATAGGTATATAGTGGTATCCCCTTGTTAATTTGTAATTGTAAATGAGGTATGATGTTGAGCATCTTCATATGTTTATTTCTTATCTCTATTATCTTTGTGAGATATCTGTCATTTCTTTTGTCCATTTTAAAATCAAGTTGTTAATTTTCTTATTGCTAGTTTTCAAGATTTTTTTTGTGTGTATACTTAGGATAATAGTCCTTTGTCAGGTATGTCCTTTCATAATGTGCAGTGTGTGTGAGGGGAATTGTTTGGTAGTCCTATGATTAAGTCTCGGTCTGCAAGCAAAATTGTGCCCTGGGACTAGGAACCTCATCAGTGCTTCTCAATACCGCTCCCCAAGGAGGGAAAAGATGGCTAGAGGCAGCTGGAATTGAGTATTTCCCTTTCCCCCAAAAAGTGTGAGTACCTGATATTACTGAGTTCCCCTAGAGTTTATTTTCTTTTTCTCTCTGAGTTGTCTACATTAAGCCTCTAGCAATTTAGCAAATATAGTTCAGGTTTCACTCTCCCGGTGTTAGTTCCTGTGGAGGTTTCTGCTTGTGAGTTTCTCCTGTACTAAGTTGTGATTTTTGTGTATTGGCTGTCATCTGTCCAATTTTGATGGCCATGGTTTGCCCTGTCATCTTACTCCTCTAGTATTTTTAGAAGAGGCATTGCTGATGGTTCACTACGTTTATCTTTTTTCTTGTTTGATTGGAGTGATGACTCTAAGCATTTTACCTACAAACTTGGAAACTGCAAGTATTTAATTTTTCCAACAATGTTCTGTAGCTTTCGATGTGTTCACTTTGTGATTTTGGTTAAATTTATTCCTAAATATGATCTTCTTCATGAGGCTATTGGAAATCAAGTTCATTTTAATATCCCCATGTCATCCTACCCCCTTCTAATTGTGATGGTTTCTGATGAGAAGTCAGCTGTTAATCTTATTGATCTTCTTTCTTTCCTATGTGTTGCTTTTCTTTTACTGCTTTCAAGATTCTTTTTATCCTCCCATCCATGGCTTTTGATAGCTTGATTATCATGTATTGAGAGGTGAAGAGCTTCTTGGATATGTGATTAATACTTTCCACCAAATTTGGAAGGTTTTAGCCATTATGTCTTCAAATATTCTTTCTGCCTCTTTCCTCTGCTCTGGAGCTCCCATTTGTATGTTTGTTAGCACACTTGATGATGTCCCACAACTGTCTGAGGTCTCATCATTTCCCTTCATGTTTTAAAAATCTTTCCCATACTGAATAATCTCATTAAATCCCTCCTCATGCTCACTGATTTTTTCTTCTGCCTGCTCAAATCTGCTATTGAGCTCCTTTCTCTGATGAATGTTTTATTTCAGATTGTGTTTCTCAACTACAGAATATCTTTTTGGCTATGCTTTTTAAAAAAATAATTTCTTTTTATTAATATTCTCTATTCAGTGAGACATTGTTCTCATACTTTCTTTTAGTCCTTTGGACAGGGTTTTTTATTTTTTGAATATATTTAAAATAACTGATTTAGAATATTTTTCAGCTCTAGTATTTAGGCTTTTATTGAGACAATTTCTACTGATTGCTTATGTGCATATGTGGGGGGTATGCTTTCTTTTTAAGGTTTATTTTTAATTGACAAATAATTGATAAATATTTGTGAGGTAAACATGGTGTTTCAATACATATATGCATTATGGAATGGCAAAATAAGCCTAATTAACATATTCTTGACTTCAAATACTTATTTTTTTGTGGTGACAACTTTTAAATTCTCTTCTTTCAGCATTTTAAAAATATACATTATTATCAACTATAATTACCTCTTTAACTTACTGATTTCAATTCCTTTAGAAATATATTTTGTTGTAAAATAGACCATCAGAACTTATTCCTCCTATCTAACTGAAACTTCATATCCTTTGATCAGCATTTCCCCTTCCTTCACTCTCTCCCATCTCTTATCATGTATTAGTTTTTCTGTGCCTGTCTTATTTCACTTAGCATAGTGTCCTCTGGGTTCATCCATGATTTAGTGGATGAACATAAGTTCATTCTTTCTAAAAACTGAATACATTCACTGTGAAAATATACCATATTTAAAAAAATTCATTCACATGTTGAGAGGTGCTTATGTCTATATCTTGGTTATTGTGAATAGTGTACAATAAACATGAGCATGCAGACAACTCTTCAACATTTGTTGTTGTTGTTGTTAGGTGCCGTCGAGTCGGTATCCGACTCATAGCGACCCTCTGTACAACAGGGGAAACACTATTGTCTGTGCTTCTCTGCTGTACATAGGGTTTTCAGTGGCAGATTGATTTTTGGGAGGGGGTTGCCAGGTCCTTCTCCCAAGCCTACAGCTTCTGGTGTTCCCAGGCGGTCTCCCATCCAGGTACTAGCCAGGCCCGACCCTGCTTAGCTTCCGAGATCTGACGGGATCGGATGCCACAGGGCTACCGCTGCAGGCCTCTTCAACATATTGATTTCAATTCCTTTGAATATGTACCTGGAAGTATGATTGCTGGGTTACATGGGAATTCTGTTTTTAGTTGTCTGAGGAATCTCTATACTTTTTTCCAAAATGGCTATACTAATTTATATTTCAATCAACAGTAAACAACAGTTCCCTTTGTTCACATCCTTACCAACACTGTTATCTTTCATCTTTTTGAGAATAATGATTCCAGTGGAGTGACTAATGAGGTGATATCTCACTGTGGCTCTAATTTGCATTGATGATTAGTGATATTGAGGCCTGCACTTATACCACTGTGGAGTCTGACCTCTTCAGATCTTGGAAGATACGCAGGGTCAGACCTGGTCAGTATTTGGATAGAAGACCACCTGGGAACACTAGGTGCTGTAAGTTTGGGAAAGGACCCAGCAACCCACTCTCAAAAAGCAGTCAGCCATCAAAAACTCCATGAATAGCAGAAAAGCACTGATATAGTGTTTCATTGTATGTAGGGTCACTCTGAGTCAGAAACCAACTCAATGGCACCTAACAACAACAAGTGGTATTGAGTATTTTTCATATATCTATTGGTATTTTGTATATATTATTTTGAGAAAGGTCTATTCAGATATTTTGTCCATCATTAAAAGTAGAAATATTTGTTTTCTTGTACTGAGTAGTTTGAATTACATATGTATTTTCTTTACTTTCTGGTGCCCCCCTCCTTACTCTTGATAATCCCCTTTGTCCCCACTTCTGCTGATATCCTTCCTCCTCACAGCATTTTTAAACATTTCAATTAACCTGTACTATAATGACATTTGATCTCATCAGATCTAGGAACTTAAACAGGGTTGGTTCTGGTTAGTTCTTGGATGGGAGACCACCTTGGAATAACTGGTGCTGTAGGCTTGGAAGAAGGACCTAGCAGTTCACTCCTGAAACAATCAGCCACTGAAAACCCTATGAATAGCAGAGAAGTGCTGACAGTGCTGGGCATGGCACAATATCTGGTAGTGTTTCGTACTATTGTACATAGAGTTGCTATGAGTTGCATTCAAGTAGACAACAACAACAACAACAACAACAACAACAACATACTATAGGAGGTTTCATTATGGCATTTTCATACAATTATATTGTGTACTTCACTTTTTTCACCCACTCATTATTCCACCCCATTGCTCTTTTCTCTCTCATATATTTCCCCTCCCACTCCAGGAGCTATCCCTTTTACTTTCAAGTCTCACACATACAGTTATTTTTTTTCAATTTTAGATTCTTCATATGAGAGGAACATACAGTATTTGTCATTCTGAGTCTAGCTTATTTCGCTTAGGATGATCTCTTGGCTGAGTTTTAGCTCAGTTGGTGGAGTGCTGCTCTGTGCTCTCTGACACCCTGGGTTTGATCCCCAGCACTGCAAAAAATGGGCAAAAGCCTGGCAGCCCACTCCTGAAACAATCTCCCAAACAATAAGTCATTGAAAATGCTATAAATAGCAGAGTAACACTGACATATTGCCAGGCATGGCACAATGTTGGGGAGTTCACTATGAATCAGACTTGGCTTGATGGCACCTAACAACAACAACAAAAACAACATGTTGATATCTGGTTCCATCCATTTCCCTGAAAATGACATGATCACATTCTTCTTACAACTGAATATAATTCCTTCATTTATATATACCACATTTTAAAAATCCATTCATCTGTTGATGGACATCTGGGCATATTTCATATCTTGGCTATTGTGAACAGTGCTTCAATGAACATGGACATGTAGTATCTATAAATTACATAATATTTTGAATTTGAACTTCTCATCTATGATTTGGAAATATTTTCTCTCAATTGCTGTTTTAATCTTCACTTTATTAATTGTTAAAGGCTAAATACTATTTCATTATGTATATATACAATATTTTAAAAAAACCCATTCATTGGTTGATGGGTACTTATGTGCAGTAGCTATACTAAGGCTTTTTAGATTGATGCAATGCCATTTGTCTATTCTTGATTTTGTTAACTGTGTTTTTGCAGTCACGTGCAAGTAATCATTGCCCAGACTAATGTCATATAGACTTTCACCTATGTTTTCTTCTAGTAATTTTATAGTTTCGGGTTTTACTTTTAAGTCCTTAATCCATTTTGAGTTGATTCTTGTACAATAAGGGGTGAGGTAAGAATTTAATTTAATTTTTTTGCATGTAGTCAGTTTTCTCCCCACCTTTTATGGAAAAGACTGTCTTTTCCCCCATTGTATATTCTTGGCACTATTGAAAAATCAATTGACAATAAATCTGTGGGTTTATTCCTGGCCTCTCTACCCTAGTCCATTGGGCAATATGCCTGTTTTTATGCCAATATGATGCTTTTTTGGTTAGCTTAGCTTTGTAATATATTTCGAAATCAAGCAGTGTGATGGCTACAGCTTTGTTCTTTCTTCATTTATTTTGGCTATTCACAGTCTTTTGTGGCTCTATATGAATTTTAGGCTTTTTATTCTATTTCTGTAAAGAATGACATTGGAATTTTGATAGGCATTGCATTAAATCTGTAGATAGCTTTGGAGAGTATAAATATTTTAATAATTTTAAATTTCCAATCCATGAATATGGGCTATCTTTCCATTTATTTGTGCCATCTCTGATTTTTAAATCAGTTTTATAGTTTTTAGTACCCAAATCTTTCATCTCCTTGATTAAATTTACTTCTAAGTATTTCATTTTTGGTGCTATTACAAATATAAATGTTTTCTTAGGGCCATGACCTCTTATTTGTTTGCCTTTCAAGTAACTTTTGTTGAAACCTGGATATTTAAAATAATAATACAGTGATTATGGAAATGTCATTTTCTACTATTTTATGGTTACTTTTTGTTATTTAGTGACTTTTTAGAACTGCATATATAATGTGTACTTTTTTTTGTCATGTGTTGGCACTGATATCTCTGCTTGCTTAGCTTAGTGATTAGCTAACGATTGAGCAGAGATTTCTGTAAATGACTAGAGCCAGTAAGTCTCTTTTTTCATGAGTCTCTACTGAGGAGCTCCGTGTTCACATAGTATGTGCTTTCACTATCCAACCAGGCAGTTTTCAGCTCCACGTTAGCCCTTCCCTTCTGCTTGCATAGACACTTAAGACCATCTACAGGTAAGTGCTTAGGGCTCACTGCGAGATTAGTTTCTTGAGGATATGACAGTCCTGCTCATGTAAGTTTAGCCTACCCATATAATATCATTTGGATCTTGCCAGTGGCTTGTTAAAGGTTTGGTTTCCAAGGTAGCAGTATCAGGAGATGGTAGAACCTCTGAGAGATGGGGTCTAACAGGAGGTCATTAGGGGCATGCCATTGAAGGGGATAGTGGGACCCTGGCCCTTTTCTTACTCTCTTTTTTGCTCTTTGGCTCATAATGAGTTGAATGGCTTTGGTCCACCATGCACCCTGACCTTGATTTGTTACCTTACCACAGGCACAAAGTGATAGAACCAGCTGATCATGGAAAACAATTTCCAAAATGATGAGCCAAAATAAGACTTTTATAAGTTGATAATCTCTGGTATTTGTAGTAGTGACAGAAAGCAGATCAATACACTAGACATATGGTTTTCTAGATTCTCAGAAACTGATAGAGCTCTTCAAATACCTTATTATATCTCATCCTGATTTTCCTTTTATGCTTTTTGATTAGGCTATTGGTACTGACTCCTATCTGTTACTTCAGGCAGCTACAAAGTTAAACACTTGCCTATGATGGTTTTGACAAATGCCCCTGAAGAAAATGCTATTACAGTGAAGAAGCTACAAGTCAGGTCAAAGAAAGACTTACAACTGGGATCTTTCAAAGAACCAGATAGATTAAGCCTTGACAATTTTCTGGTGATGGGCTTTGTAAGAGCTCTAATCCTGTCCTGCTGATTTGTACCAGAACTGTGGGCTGCTGAAAATCAAGGTTAACATGGAGCTAGGGTGAGGAGACTGGGAAAAAATAAAGGTAAGACATTCTATAGCTCACTCATCTTACCCAGATTTAGAAAAACAAACAAACAACCTTACTTCCTGGAATTCCAGAAAACTTTGTTTAAAAGAGTTGATTCTGATATTCTTTTCCAGGGTTCTTATTGCTTTCATGGAGAAGAGAAATTTCAGACGTTCTTAGTCTGCCATTTTCACCAACATCATCCTTATTATTCTTAATTTTCAGTTAAGGAAACGAAGGCACAGAGTGGCTAAGAATTTAAGTAAGTTCCCCAAGTTAACACAGCATGGCAGAAATTGGAGTGAGGCAGATGAAATCCAGAGTCTGAACTCCTGACTATTGTTATACTGCTTCCATGCTCATGAAAATATATGCTGTATATGCAGTATGCAAACTTTCCAGAATTCTTACTCATGATCTGTTCCGATACCTGAACAGGTATTTGAAATTGTCACTATTAATCCTTTGGGTGGAGGCATCTTTTGGTCCAGCTAAAAAGAAAAGCTGAGCTCTTTCATGAAAAATTCTGCTTATTAACACAGCCATGATTGGGCCATTAACATTTAGTTTAATTACTTACATTTAACATACTAGAGGAATTGTACTTAGTTAGCAAAACAAATAAATTTGTATTTTAATTAGCAATAATAGTAAAAGGAGTTAAAATAAATAAATCATTAAAATTTTAACATATAACTTTGCTTCTAAATAAGATTATGACAACCTCTTTTTCTTCGTATAGTCAATGTCTATCTGTTTCCCTCTTTTGCATTACCACTAAGAGCTGAGGAAAATCTTTAAAGCATCCATGGCTTAACATAGTGTGGTGGGAAAGTGGTGTATTAACAACTCATGCAAAGAGATGGCCAGGAGTAGCTTTGCCACTCCACTATGTCTTGTGATTATTTTTTTGGCAGAGGTGGGGAAGTAGGGGTAATGAGGCAGGGAGAAAGTTGGTCAATGGGTACTAAGTTACAGTTAGAGAGAAGTAAGCATCTTTGTTATGATATCGCACAGTAGGACAACTATAAGTGACAATGATGCACTGTGTATCTCACAGAACTAGAAAAAATGATATTGAATGTTTTCATAATAAGAGATGATAGATGATTGAAGAGACAGATACATTTAATCTGACTTAAACATTATACAATGCCTAAAATATATCAAAATATCACATGGTACCCCATCATTATATATCATTATTATGGTTTTGAAAATTAAAGATTTTTATACATAGTCACGTGTTGCTTAATGATTGGAATACATGCTAAGAAATGTATCTCTTGGTGATTTCAACATTTTGCAAATATCACAGGGTATGTTCACACAAACTAAAATGGACTGTGATATCAAGAGTATGTAATCTTTACGCGGCCACTGTTGTATATGCAGTCCGTCTCTGACTGAAATATGACTGTATGTGATAAAATATACAGATATATCTGTATCTATATTGATAACTATATCTAAATCTGTGTTATTGACCTCACAGAGCTCTCCTAAGTTAAACAAGAGTGTTTTGCTTGAAAAAAATATGCTCATACTTCCTACTAAGAGTGAGATAGAATTTCCTCTAGCTTTAAGTGGTTGATGATTGGGCTCATGATTCAGTGCTGGGGTTGAGGAAGCTGAGGACAGGAGAGTGAGTTTATCTCTCTTTCACACACACACACACACACACACACACACACACACAGACAGACACACACAGACACACACGCTAGGCATAACCTCGTCATTTAGTTTTGCTTTGTATCATGAGAATACATATGTATATGTCATCTGCTTTTCAGTTAACATTTTCTTCCCTGCCTTCTTGTCCTTCACTTATGGAGATAATTCTCAACTATACAGGGTCTCAGTAGACCCAAGAGAGTCTGATTTCATCTTTAAAGCTGTGAGAAGCTGCAAGTATTTTTCTCTGACTTAAGAAGATACAGGAGAAAACCACAATGGAGTCGTTTCTATGAACAGTGACCATATAATTTGTCATTAAAGTGGCAGAGTTCTGACAGAGAAAGAGGAAATTACCAATAATGATGAAAAGGCATCCAGGCATGGTGGCACATGCCTGTAATACCAGCAACTTGGGAAGTTGATGTAGGATTGTGAGTTTGAGGCCAGAGGCACCTGTGTAACTTAGCAAGACTCTGTCTCAAGATAAAACATGAAAAATGGGCTAGGGATGCAGCCCAGTGGTAGAGCACTTGTGAAATCTGTGCAAGACTCTTGGTTCAACCCATAAGTACCACACACACACACACACACACACACACACACACACACACACAGGAAAAAAAAGAGGAAAATAAAATAAAAAAGAAAGAAAGAAAAGGCAGCAGATTAAAGCTTGCACTGGCTAAGGAAAACTGAGATATATGATCATTCTATTTAGAAGACAATAAATACATTCTTAATATCTATAATTTGACTTGGATAGCAAATATTATCAATATTTGTGCTTTACTATGTCAGCTCCTATTATCCGGTGAAACGTGTGTGTATGTGGAACCACATTCTTGCTTATGGAATTTTAGTGTTGTTGCCTTGCAAGGCAGCATGAGGTGTGTGGTTTTTCAGCAATGTGATACATTGATTCAGAATCCCTGATAAGGAACTCAAGGCTGTACTTCCCAAGCTCTTTGTTGAGGAAATATCCTGCTTTGCCTATGGTTCATGTAGTGTGCAGACTTCTGCTAAAGCAGGTTGTTTTTCTGGATTAGATCACAAGCCAGAATTTCAAACTTTTGAAAATGAATAATAATTTTGCTTCCTGCATGTCTGGATCCTGAAACCAATGGCTCGTATTTAACCATCAGCACAGATTACAGGAGTACCTGATATACCAATATAAGGAATTCCAAATACTCATCAGAAAGTGGGCTTTTTGGCACTAGAGTTTATTTTCTCTTGAAAACAGTAGCCATTAGGTTCTGCGGCTTGCCAACAGAGCCCTTTAAAACCACACTATGCTGTCCTGTTGACTCCACAGATTTCTGCTGGTTCCATTTGGATGACAATGTTTTTCCTTGAAATGTGACCAAGGACCCCTCTAGCTCCAAGTTACTGATGAGAAGGCTCACAGTGTGGGGCTGGCGTTTTAGGAAGGAAGGACCAGGCTGGGGGTCTAGTGTGCTGTATTCACATCTTCTGCTGCTGGAGCAAATGGGCACAGCTTAGTTGTTTAAAGCCTCACATACTTATTATCTCATCATTGTGGAGTCTCAAGTCCTAAATGGGTCTCACTGAGTAAAAGTTAAGGTGTTTCAGTATAGCACTCCTTCCGCAACTCTGGGGCAGAACCGGCGCCTGGTTTTTCCCAGCATCTACAGCCTGTCTGCATTTCTTGGTTCCTGCTCCTCTTCCTCCATCTTCAAAACCACTAACAGGAGGGAGAGTTCCTGTCCAGTGGCCCTCTGTCTGGATTCCTCTCTACTTACAAGATCCCAGTGATTCCATTAGGCCCACTGGATAACCCACGTTCAGCCTCCCACTTCAACGGCAGCTGATTAGCAACCTTAATTCCCCCTGCAACTTTAATTAAGAACATAGTCACAAGTTCCAGGGATTAGGACATGAACAGATATCTTTGAGGGGCCAATGTTCTGCCCACAATACCCAGGGGAAAGCGGTCTTGCCTAAGTATAACATTCAATTAGTTGCTAAGTTTTTTATTCACACTGTTTTGGAATTCTCTGTAGGACAACCTCTACCCTTTATATCTCCCTGCCTGTTAACCTTGCTGCCCCTCACCTAAGGCAATACTTCTCCAATAAATTCATAGCTATATGAATCATCTAAAAAGATAATCACACTGGCAGCTTTTAGAAGGAGTAACAATTACGGTGCACTGAAATGACCTGGGCAGCCCTCATGCAGGGGCCTGACCTTAAGGAAGAATGATGAATGTGCAGGTGGATTTTCTAGGTGTGGTACTTTGGGATAAATGTAATGATTTCAGCTTGTTAGGAATAGGCGGGAAAAAGAGTGGTTAGAATAGAGGAAAGCTTAAGTCAGGGAAGAAGTGTTTGTACAGAGTTGGCTCCTGAGTTCCAGGCCAATTACATCGGACTTGCTGTGTGAACTTGCTGCTGATGGAGAACCACACCGTCTTCTGAGGAGTGAACGGTTACCCTGCATCTGGCCAGCCACCTCCTGCCTGAACAGGAGCCATAAGGCACTGGTACTGCTCTGCTTCAGTCCTCGGATTTAGAGCAGACATACACTGTGACTGCAGCCCAAAAAGCACCAGTGATACAGGCCATCCAGCCCTTGCCCATCCTCATTGAAAGCAATTCCAGTGCAGCATTTAATATCCTTGACAAGCAATTCAAATACCAGCTTCACTCTTGAGAAATCATCAAAGAGAGATTAGCATCTTTGCACAGAGCCACTTTTTTTTCTCTCTCTTCTGTTTTTTCTCTTCTTTTCTTCCCTTTATTGATAAATGTTGGTAGAGTAGAGAGTAATATAGCATTTCCTTTTTCTATTGTGCAACTATTACATCAGTCAGACTTCTACACACAGCCCCGTTTCTGGCCCCTTCTGCTCCCCACTTAAATGCCTCTTTCAAGTCACACAGGTTTCCTTGCTTTCTTGTCTTTCTTGCTCTCTTCAATGTTTCTCTTCAGTTTTGTGAAATCCCAGCTGGACTCTTGCTTTGTGACCCAGGAAAGCCAAGCCAGGTTCTTCTTAGTGGGTGGCCAGGGAATAGGCTGTGGATGCTCAGATATTAATATGTTTTTCCTGCCACACTTAATTCTTTCAACCAGGAGAGAGAGTAGGGAGGCCAGGACTGGTGGGAGACTGCAGGGCTACTGGAGGGCAGTCCCCAGGCGGCCATGGCCTTCTCCCTGCTAATGGAATCAGTGTTCTGAAGCAACCAGGCTCCACAGGAGCGAAACCAAAGCCATCACGGACAGGGCTGGGAGAAGGCACCGAATCTTGCTGGGGTTTCATTCAAATGGATGCATGTTACAAATATTGGATTTTAGCTCACTTAAGAAACAATTAAACCCCGACTCTGGTTGTACATATTAAATTATAACAGTGGTGAGGCAAATGAAGAGGTGCTTAGTAGATTTAAGTAAAGAATTAATAGAACGAAATTGGTAGCGTGAGATGAGCATTGTGTCGATCTAATCTAATGGTGCGTAGTACCTGCAGCCCCCAGATACAGGAGTCATAGCACTCATCTCCCCCCAGCACCTGATGGCTGCAGGTCTTAAAGACCTTTGCAAATCACCCTTCCAAAGTAATTAAATCTCTGCCTGGATGTAGTGGAGAGGAAGGAGAAGCCATCTATAAAATAACGTGCAAGGACTTTTGCTTTCTCTGTCCTTTTTAAATGTTGGCAGAAAGGGTTTCTCTCTACCCCTAAATGCAATTTTGTGGATCTGAGAGTTGACCAGTAACATTGCTCTGGTCTTTGGAGCACCACAAATTTCGCCTTATCCAAGGTGTCTTTCCTGCCATCCTTTCCAGTAGCGGATGCTTCTTCTGACTTAATGCAACACTAATATTAAGTACCTTGTGTTACTAGTGGCCTTAGCTCCCCAGTAGGTTCTTGTCTCTTTGGGAATGTCCTTGTTGTTAGGTGCTGTCAAGCCATGTCTGATTCATATTGACCTTCATAGGGTTTTCAATGGCTAATTTCTTTGGAATTGTTTCAGGAGTGGATTGGCATGTCCTCCGCTTTGGGAATAGGGCCATATTTCTATGTCTTGTGTGTCTATTTATTTTTTTAATTTTCTAAAGCACCTAGCATTTTGTTTCCCACATACTGGTGCCATAAAGAACATTCAACATATTTAACAACTGGTACTACTGGAGTACCAATCAGTCAGAACAGATACTAGAGGCCAACACTCAGGGTAGCCATGCTGCTGTGAATGTAAAAAAATGTCAGCCCTACAAGGGTACAGAATCACTTAATTACTCATGAGATGGACCCAGGCTATAACTAATTTCTTTTTCTGGAGCAGAAGTTGTTTCCAATGTGATGAATGCAACTAGAAAGCAACAGCATCTTTATTTTATAAGTGGACAAAGGTTTCAAACTAGTATCATAAAAAGATACAGAAGTTTGCAAATTGCATTGAAGTTTTGCACATAATTACAATATCATGCCATCAATAACAAAAATGTCACAAATTTTTATGATCCTTTATGAATTTTTAAGAGAATGTTTGTATCTATAATCTCCTTTTAATTTCTTAGCAGCTCTGACATGAATATGGCAGTATTGGTGTCCCCAATATTACAACTAAGAAAATTGATCTTCAGAAAGATTATGCTACAGATGAACACCCATGCTCCCATGCATACACATGTGAGCACTGACCTGTAAAGGTGAGATGCTTGTGCTCCAGGTACCAAAAGTCCAGATAACTGAGTGGTCATAGGTTGTTTAAGAATATGTAAAACACAACACAATGAAAACTTACAGGATGTTCAGAAATGTTGGATTCCATCACAGGTGCATGAAGCTTCTTAGCAGAAGTGTCTTTATAACAGAGCTTTTAAGAAATGCTAATGTTGCAACATCAGGACATGGGGTGTGCAGTGGTCTTCACCCCTTATCTGCAGTGGATACATTTCAAGACCCCTACTGGATGCCTGAATCCTATGTATACTGTGCCTTTTCCTAACCATACATACCTAGGGTAAAGTTAAAATTATAAATTAGATACAGTAAGAAATTAGCAACAATAACTAATATTAAACTAGAACAGTTACAATAATAATAACATATTGTAATGAAATGGGCAGCATCACTACTCTTGCACTTTGGGGCAATTATCAAATAAAATAAGGGTAATGTGAACATAAGTACCATGACACTTCTATAGTCAACCTGATAATCAGGATGGCTACTAAATAACTAATGAGAGGATAGTCTACACAGTATGGATATGCTGAATAAAGGGATGATTTGTGTCCTAGGTGGGATGAGGTAGGATGGAGTGAGATTTCATTATGCTACTCAGAACAATGTGCAATTTAAAATTTATGAATTGTTTATTTCTAGAGTTTTCCATGTAATATTTTTGGACCACAGTTGACTGGGTAACTGAAACTATAGAGAGCAAATTGTGGATATGAGGCTTATTGCATATATTTATACTTTTGTAATTGGCTAAAATTTCTCAGTCAGTAGACAGTGCCATATCCTAGGATCTCATGGTGGGCTTTCAGGAGAATCTTTGAATACACTGAAGTTGTATCTGGCACTTTACCGTATGTGTAGAGATGTGAACTTATGGGGAGGGGGTCATGAATCCTCTCCTTTTACTAGATTTCTAAAGCATTTGTTATCCAAAAGAGTTTAATAATCACTCCATAGGGAGTCTTAATTATTTACCTTAAATGAGAAATAGAGTAATATGTACGTTAGTTTGTTGATTTTGCTTTTTGAGACAGAGCCTCATAATGTAGCTCAGGCTGGCCTCAAACTTGTGATCCTCCTGTCTCCACCTGCTAAGGGTTGAGATTACAGGTGTGTATCACCATACCTAGTAAAAAATACAGTAATAAGAATGATGGTTTAGGATTGCTGTTGGTAACTTGCTGACTCATGATAATGTGTAAATTTAAATATTTTATTAGCCTACACACTTGCCCACAGAAGTAGCCCTGTGGTACCCAATCCCGTCAGATCTCTGAAGCTAAGCAGGGTCAGGCCTGGTTAGTACTCGGATGGAGACCACCTGGGAACACCAGATACTGTAGGCTTGGGAGTAGGACCAGGCCATCTACTCCCCAAAATCAATCCACCATTGAAAACCCTATGAATAGCAGAGAAGCACTGACAACAGTGTTATGCCTGTTGTACGTAGGGTGGCTATGAGTCAGACACCGACTCGACAGCACCTAACAACAACAACAACAACAACAACAACAACACACTTCTTATGACTTAAGAATGTATTTTATTCCAAATCTTTTTCTCCAAGTTGCTTTTCTATTTCTATTTCCTACTTCCACGGTCTCCTTTGCTCAGAGCCTTAAGTTTATAATGCTCTGCACCTTCAGGTAGCTTTTTTCTTACTACTTAGAGTATCCAAAGAGCTTCAGTGACTCCTCTGGAAAAGAACCATATGGCTGGTCAAGAGCCACCTCTTGGCAGATGCCAGCATGCAGATCCACTGACTTCCACTTAATTCTTCCTATCCACATAGGTTTGTGATAATCAACATCAGATAATTCATATGGAAAATTCTCCTTTAAATGCAAAGAATGTGTAAACCATTTGTCAGGTTCTAAAACAGTGCTCAACACCAAATAATTAGTAGGGAAATCCCACATGAGTAAAAAATGTGGTAAACCCTTTAACCATTCTTCAAACCTAAATCAACTTTAGAGAATTTATGTTGTTGAGAAATTATACAAACATATAATAGATGGGAGGG
>VMDO01006340.1:0-101411 GCA_007922755.1 Pedetes capensis
TTTTTTTTTTTTTTTTTTTTTTTTTTTTTGTGGTACTGGGGGTTGGACCCAGGGCCTCACGCCTGCATGCTCTGCAAGTGCTGGACCACTGAGCTGCACCCTCAGCCCATATTTTTGCTTTTTTGTTGAGACAGGGTCTCACTAAATTACGCAGACTGCCTCAGGTCTCGAACTTGCGATCCTACCGCCTTCGCCTCCCTAGCCGCTGGGATTACAGGCGTGCGCCACCGCGCCCAGCTTGATTTCTGTCTCTTTAATGTGAGCCCCTAAAGTACTCTCTCAACGTGTATTTTCATGCCATTGTATGTTATGTTACGTTCTCCAATGTGTCAGTCCGCTTGTGCTGTGGGGGCTTGCTTGTTGCTGTGATGCTGAAAGCTGTGCCACTGGTATTTCAGATACCTGCAGGGCCACCTGAGGTGGACAGGTTTCAGCTGAGCTTCCAGACAAAGATAGACAAAGGAGAAAGACCTGGCAGCCCAGGCCATTGAATTGGCCATTGAAAACCCTATGAGTAGCAGAGAAGCACTGTTAAATATAGGGGGGGGGGGGCTCACGAAATGAGCCCCCCAGGCTGGAAGCCATTCAAGAAATGACTGGAGAAGAGTTGCTTCCTCAGAGTAGAGTAGACCTTAATGATGGGATGGAGTAAAGCCCCTGGGACCTCCAGGTGCTGATGTGGCACGACTCAAAAATGGGAAGAAACACAGTGACAGCAACAGTGGGCTCAAACATAAAAAAGATGATGTGCACTGTGCAGTGCTGGGTAGTGTTTTGTTCTGTTGTACATAGGTTTGCCATGAGTTGGACAAGACTGGACAGCACCAAACAACATGTTATATTAGAATTAAGTCTTGAAAGAGGCTTTTTGTAATCACGTTAATGTTGGTGGCAGGGTTATTTTTTGTTTTTCTTTCCTCTTCCTCTCTCATTTTCTTTTTCCTCATCTTTTAGATGGATACCAGTTCGAAAGACAAGGAGCCCCCAGAAACAAAGGAGTCTGCTGTTAATAATTCTGGTATGTGGCGATCTGTTGCCTCCACGTGAAGTTTAAGGTGTAAATATTTTTCTTGGTCATGATGTTTAGCCCCTACAACATGTCTGTTTGAGAAAATGCCTCTTTCATTTTAGGAACTGCGAAGCTTGTGACTCCTCAGAAGCATGGAGCGGAAATGACTCCTAATCATGGCACAGAAGACACTTTTAAATCACCTTTGAACTTTTTCACACTAACCGTAGAGCAATTGGGAATTACACCTGAAAGCTTTGTTAACTCCTCAGGTGAGAGAAGTTATCATTCTATTGCTTTGCTTTTTAAATATAAGTGTAGCTAACTCAATTTTATACATCTGTATTGACTTGTCTTATTACTAAAGGTATCTAAACTGATTGACCCAACAGACTTATTCAGGGAAACTTCTGGACATACGTACAACTCATTTAGCATGACAGGAACAACAGGGTTCCAGAGCCACAGTGTGATAAAGTTGCTAAGTCAGTTGTGCTTTATGCTCATCTTGGAAGGAAATGTGTGAATCTCTTTTTGACCTGACTGCATCCAAGAGGGGGTATAATATGAATACACATCTTATGTTCAGGTGTGGCAAAAACAAGAGGAAGTAAAAAACCAATTAAGAAAATGTAACATTGACAGATTGGGGTGTTTCTTCTTCAGAAGTCACCAACAGAAAATTAATCTTAAGATCTGATCATCTTCAAGCCTTACAAATGAAATGCATTTGTGAAGTCTGACTTAGGTGGAGAAGAAAGAATGATGACAGTGGGATTGGACTAGAACAAAGCATTTAGAAATGGGGGACCAGAAAAGCCAATTGCACTGTGCTGATCAAGACATGAATGAGACGTGGCCAGAGTGGCACCTATTCTGTGCTCCTCAGTGACATCATTCTTAAACCTGGATTCATTATGTGTGTTTAGGGCACATATCTCAGAGGAAAAAATATTACCTTGAAGAATTAAGAATAGGAGAATATAATTTTGCCTCCACCCCCAATCCATGTGGGATACATTCCAAAACCCTCCGTGGATTTCTGGAACCAAGGGTAGTAGTGAACCTATATATACACTGTCATGGATTAAATCTAAAGTGTCCCCCAAAGGTTATGTGTTTAAATATTTGGGCCCTAAGCAGTTCCCAAGGTAGTGATGCTGTCCTGGGAGACTGTGGAACTTTGGGAGGTGGGACTTAGCTTGACAGACGTAGGTCACTGAGGGAGGGCCTTTGGAGGTGTTAACTGGACCCCAGGTTTCAGTAATTATTCTGGGCTCTTGATCTATCATGACATGAGGTCCTTTGCCTCAGACCCTGCCATTTGCCTCACTGGCATGGCTATAAAACTGAAATCCTCTAAATTGTGAGTCTCGATAATCATTCCTCCCGTAAGTTTGTTTCTGTCAGATATTTTGCCATAGCAACGCACAAGCTAATACACTTTTTTCTATACATAAATACCAATAATTAAGTTTAATTTATAAATTAGGCACAGTAAGAAATTAACAATAAGTAATAACAATAGAATAATTAGAACAATATACCATAATAGAAGTTATGTGCTTGTGCCAGGCGAGGTGGCTCACGCCTGTAATCTCAGCTGCTCGGGCGGCAGAGGCAGGAGGTGGCCTGCATAACTTAAGAGACTCTGCCTTGAAATAAAAAAGAAAAGAAAGAAGTTATGTGATTATGTATTACTCAGATTTGTTGCTGTGACAGATACCTGAGACTAACAGTTTAAAGGAAGGGGAATTTTTTTTTGGCTCACAGTTTTCAGAGATTTCAGTCCATTTGTCCACTTACTCCCTTGCTGTGGGACTACAGTGACACAGCACATCAAGGCAGCAAGCATGTATAGTAGAATAAAGTCGCTTGCCTCATAGTGGCCAGGAAGCAGAGAGAGAACAAGGGAGGGCTGGGGACAAGGTATGTCTTTCCAGGGCATGCACCTTGTGACGTACTTCATCTGGGCTTCACCTCCTGATAATCCCATTATATTATGAATCCATCATGGAATTAACCTGTTAATTATGTCAGAGCCCTCATGATCTAATCATCTCTGAAAAGGCCCTCAAGCACACCCACAGGTGTGCTTTACTAATCTAGAAGTCTCTCCATCCAAGTTGACAATAGAGAGAAAACATCACAGAGTGTCTTCTCCCTTTCTCTAAATCTTGTTGTACTTTTTCCTTTTCCCTTAAAGGAAGCGTTTCATGTGTGAATTGCCATCATCACTACACTTGAGTTTAAGGCCATTATTAAGTAAGATTTATGTGAACACAAGCATTGCCAGACGTGACAATCTATCTGATAGCCTGGATAGCTAAGTGACTTAATTGGTGGGTAGCATATACAGCGTGGGTATGCTGGACAAAAGTATGATTCAGGCCCTGGGTGAGATGGAGCTGAACTACATAAGATTTTAGCATGTTGCTCAGAATGATGCTCTGTTTAAATCCTGTGAATGGTTTGTTTCTGGAATTGTCCGTTTATTATTTTCAGACTGTGGGTGACTACAGGTAGTTGAAACTATGGAAAATGAAATCATGGGTAGGGGAGGTTTTGTTCATTAGGTGATGTCAAGTCAGTTCTGACTTATAATGACTTCTGTACAACAGAACGAAACACTGCTCGATATTTGACAGTGCCTCTCTGCTGTTCACAGGGTTTTCAATGGCTAAGTGTTTTGGGAGTGGACTGCAGGGTCCTCCCTAGTCTATTTTAGTTTGAAAGCTCAGCTGAAACCTGTCCACCATGGGAGGCCCTGCTGGTATCTGAAATACCAGTGGCATAGCTTTCAGCATCACAGCAACAGACAACCCCCACAGAGCAAATGAGCTGATGGACATGTGGGGGTATTTAACTGTCCATTTGATATTTTCAGACTGTGGGTGACCACAGATAGCTCAAAGTATGGAAAATAAAATCACAGATGAGGAGTACCGTGTGAATGCCCAGTGGAGATCTTTCAGTCCTTGTGGATAGGACTGATTCAGAAAGGAGAAATTCTTAGTCAGAGGCAAGCTATGGCCCACCTCTGTGTGCAGAAAATATTCAACAAAAATGAAAAGTAGTTAAAATAACGTTTGGGTATTCAGTTGACAGCAGTAATAAATGCCTTCTTGGTGCCAGGAACTATTTCAGGAGCATGGATTCAATCAATGGTGAAAGCAAAGGTCCCTGTCCAACTGATCATGTATGAACAGCTTTGCCAATAATTCTCTACTTCGTTTTCTGTGGCATATATTTATCATGTTTTCTCTCTCAGGCTGCTTCATCACCAGCATTGGACATGATTACTGTTGCTTGCTTTGTTTCATTCCAATTCATAAGCGTTTCTTTGCAGGAAAGTCATCATCGTACCTTAAAAAGTCCAGGCGACGGTCTGCAGTGGGGACCCGGGGCTCTCCTGAGACAAACCACTTGATTCGTTTCATTGCTCAGCAGCGGCGTTTGAAGGGAGCCGAGAAGTCTCCTTTGACACCTGATTCCCCCTTCCAGGTATGATTTTCTTCTAAGTTTTCTCCTGAATTCTGCTAGGAAAATGTTTTGCTCGGTTATGAAGCTTTTATGCTGCTTTCTGGTATATCTCATCAGTTTTGGATCTGGACAGAATGTTTTCTGTCTTGCAGAAAATATGTACTTAGCATAAATGATGATATTAACCCTAGATGTGTTAAGACTCAGGAGATCGTGGATAGAAATGGCTTTCTGGAGGAGCTTTCTGTTGTATTTTGCAGACCTTTTCTAGTCAATGTCTATTTTTGTTGAATGAGGGAAAGCACTTTCCCATTCTTTTTCTTTTAGTAGCTTATCTCTGTTTCCAATATTTTCCTAACAACTCTGTATTGGTATATAGGGGCAAGGGTCTCCCAGGATAGAATGTATTTGGGACAACCTTATGGAATGGAGCGTATTACTTGCCTTCTGATGGTGGTACGTTTATAGCTCTTTTTTAAAATTTTTGTCAAAACAACACTGCTCCTAAAGCATCAAATTGTAGTACCTCTTCTTTTTTAGTTTGGTCTTTTATTATATAATCTCATCCCCAAACTTTTTTTTTGGGGGGGGGAGGTACTAGGGGGTTGATACCAGGGTCTTGTGCATGCTAGGCAAGTGCTACACCATTGAGCTGCACTGCCAGCCCCTTTCTTATGTATTATTTTGAAACAGGGTATTGTGAAATTACACAGGCTGCCTCTGGCCTCAAACTCGTGATCCTTCTGTTTTTGTTATTTTACTAAGATTTTATTAGATGTGTCAGCCTTCTGAGTCACTGGGATGATAGGTGTGCGCCACAGCCGGGTTCATATCCAAACTGGACAGAACTATAAACCTTAAGAGTCTCTCAGTTCTTTTTCCTTGGATTCCTCTGTCCTCTTCCTCCTGTCTGGCTTGATCTTATCACATGTTTACCTTCATAGCCACTTTATGTCTCTCGAATGCCTTACACAATATGGATTCCTGGCCAACAGTATAAAATTTTCTTGCAAATAACTTTTTAAAAGGGCTTTAAAATTGTATAAAAATAAATATATACATGTATCTAGTTTAAAGAATCCCTTGGTGCTGTAAGATTATTTATTTTTATAAGAGCAGTTTTTAGTTGCCTGTCCCCCAGTTTATACTTTCCCAAGGCTTTCATTTCAACTTGCGTAGCTGATCTTTTTGCTATTTCCCTTCGTATCTCCTAATAACACTGTTATTCTGCTCCTTCTTACTCTTTCTGTGTTAGGTGTTAGTTATTGACTTTCCACCGTGGGTAATGAAAAATTGGTCCTCTTTCTTCCTGATGCCTTTTATCACATGCTTCCCATTCTCTCCAACTTCCCAATAGATTGAGCATGTCAATATTCAGATGATTACATTATTATGACCATGTATGTTATTCTGAGCTGAGTGTTTATTTGAAATTATCCTCCTTTCCTTTGGATTGCTTCCCAGACTCCCAGCTCCTGTCCCCTTATGTTGGGGTTTTAGCTCTAGCCCGGCTAAGATTAGGGCCAAACCCTCAACATAACAATGTGGTCGATGTCGGGAAAGAAGGACCTCGGGAGACCTTCTGGTGGTTAAACAAGGGTAGGTAAGGTTTATTGGGATGCTCCCCTGATGGAGAGCAAGGAGCATGCGGCCCCTATAGAGCAGAGCTCTATCCCTTTAAGTGCTGGCTCTAGGCTTGCAGCATTCCATGCTGCAGGCCTAGTGCTGGTACAGTTCAGCCTTAAAGGCACAGCCATAGCTGCTGGTGTCCCGTAGAGGTCTGATGGTCTTGACTCTCGCGGCTTGCCTTCTTTACCTCCCTCCTTCCCAAGGATGGGAGGAATTGGGAGGCTCTTCATGGCTTGCTAGATGCCTTCGGCTCTTCGGGGCCCCTGGGCTTGATCTCGCCGGCTTGCTAGAAGGTCTTGCTGGAGTAGGGAGCGCTGGTCCAGGTGATGAGGTTCAGGAGACGGTCAGAGAGGTCAGGATCAATAGGGGGGTTCAGTAGGGTGAAGATGGGGTCCAGCAGCCCTGCTTTTATAGGGTCCTGGAGGGGTCACATGGTGGGGTTCAGCCAATCAGGGCACACGCCTGACAGGTACAGCGGGTAAACTGACATACCTGCCAGCTGGGGACAGTTATTACCTGCAAGTGGTGAGGGGAGCCAATCAAAATTAGGGTGGTTAGGACAGGTCAGGCTGACCGGGGGCCATCTTTGCTCACTCAATGGGAGGGGCTGGTTTGAGTGAGTGAGATGAGCCCTGGGGTCAACTAGGGGTCAGCCCCTCAGGCTGTTATGAGGGACCCTAGCTGAGAAATATAATTTTAAAAATCCCCAACACCCTTACAGTGCACCCTTGACAGTAAAACCCTTCAAACTACTTTTGTGCCCTAGCTTGCTCCATTTCTTCCCCTGCCATGCTTTCTACTGCTGCTAGCCTCTCCGGTTGTGCTGTTGTTTATCCCACTCTGTTGAGAAGACTTTTGTCACCCTGATCACAAAATGGTCAGTGCCTTAACAACTCCAAAGATTAAGTCTGAGTGTTAACCTTGCTTGGCCTTCAGCAGCCTTCGATATGTTTGGCCTACTTGAGATGCGTTCTTCACTTGGTTCAGTTTGTGGGATTCCATACTGATCCAATTGTCTTCCTGTGTCTACTGGTGATTTCTTTTGCGTTTCATTTGCTAATTCCTCCCCTTCTTCCAATTTTTCCTTCAAAAATGCTGATATGCCCTGAGCTTCCCTCTGCCCCTTTTTCTTTGCGTTGAGCATCACCTGTGGACTGATGACTCTGAAATGTCTGTCCAAAGCCCAGGGCTTCTTAGAGCTCCAGACCTAGCTTCTGCCTATTCAGTAGCTCCCATAAGTATTTAATACGCACCTCAGGAATAACCTGGCCAAAAGACCCAGAGGGTCTTCCAATCTGCTTCCCCTTCAGAGGGAAAGCCATCGTCATGCAATTGCTCAGGCCAGATACCTCTTGGTCTTAGTTCCTGACTTCCTTATGCCTCTCAGCCAATTCATCATTACCTTTTGGATGCACTTTCAAAGCCTGTCTGAAGTGCCTCACATCCCCAGAGCTCCACTGCTATAGCTCTAAAGTGGTTCTTGCCATAGGCACCAAGTGCTTCCTTCTAACTGATCACCTTCCTTCTTTGCCTAATGCACCCACCGTTCCATAGATCGAAGAGATCCTTGACTCTGCTGCTTAAAACCTTCATGGCTTTCTGTTATCCATGAATTAAACCCAGAACTCCCACCTCTAGCCTCATCTCCTATATCCCTCCATTCAGCAGATATGCTGGCCTTCTTTCTTCCCAATCCTTTTGCCACCAAGGGCTCTGTTTCTTATTTTTGTAGAATGTTGTGATTTCAATTCAAATGTTACTTCAGATGGTTCTGTTAAAGCAACATTTTTAATGTCTCAGCCACATAAATGCTTTACCTTTTCTATGAGATCTTTTATACCTGAAACTACCTTAATATGCTCTCAGAATCTCACTCTGGAAAGTAATTTCTCCCTGGATCTTGAGCCCCTGAAGCAGTTTCTGATACATGGAAGGGATGGTGGCTTACTGACATAATTCGTAAAACAAAAGCATCAAAAAGCTGTTTGACTGTCACTTTATACATGAACGTTGTTCTCTTCCTCCAGTGGGAAATAGAGAAAAAACAATTTTGAGTAGGGAAATTTATAGTTTGTTTAAGCAGCATTTCAAAGTATTCTGAGTTCCTAGGGTATTAAACTGACCCTAACATGTTCAAATATGAGTACACAAAGAAAGGCACATTTAAGGCAATTTGTATAACCTTGAGATAACCTTTTCTTTATCACTTATATAGATGAGTTGCCCACAAACATTTTATGAATATTATGTACTGTTTGCCTGCAGCCATAGCCCTGTGGCATCCGGTCCTGTCAGATCTCCGAAGCTAAGCAGGGTCGGGCCTGGTTAGTACCTGGATGGGAGACTGCCTGGGAACACCAGGTACTGTAGGCTTGGGAGAAGGACCTGGCAACCCCCTCCCCAAAAAAATCAATCTGCCATTGAAAACCCTATGAACAGCAGAGAAGCACTGACAATAGTGTTTCCCCTGTTGTAGAGAGGGTCGCCATGAGTCAGATACCGACTCGACAGCACCTAACAACAACAACATGTACTGTTTACATCTGAAGATTTACACCTTAAAGTATATTTGAATTTAAAATGTTCTGTTATTGTGTAATAGAGAGTTTGCTTTTTGAATGTATTTAACTGAGAATAGAATCAAATGAATGAACAGATTATCAAACATGCCTTCAAGATTTTAACTGCTTTTTCTCCATATGATATCTTAAAGGAGGATAATTTATTTTCCTTTTTGCCTCTTTGTGAGAATTTTAGAAGTTCTACAAGCTCTTTATCATGGAAATATGTTACTGCTTATTATTAGGTGCAGTCAAGTTGGTGTCCAACTCATAGCAACCCTACATACAACAGGCGAGACAGTATTGTTAGTGCTTCTCTGCTGTTCATAGGGTTTTCAGTGGCTGATTGTTTTTTGGGAGTGGGTTACCGGGTCCTTCTCCCAAGCCTACAGCACATGGTGCTCCCAGGAAAGCTCCTATTCAAATACTAACCAGGTCTGAACCTGCTTAGCTTCCGAGATCTAATAGGATCAGGTGCCACAGAGGTACGGCTATAGGCAGTGTTACTAGTCTAAGTAATAAAGGTGGAAAAAAAAACTGTATATAGAATTTAATTAGAAATTTATTTTTATTACTTGCTTTTATCCGATACTTCTACCCCAGATAGTATACATTTCACTTTATCTTTGCCTGGAACCTCGTTAGCAGAGTTTCCAGAGAGTTCCTGGGCTTACACCATTGAACTTTGTACTTTAAGTGAATGGCTGGCCTTCATCCCTGAGAAAAAAAGTGCATCGTGGTTCCATAAAATCAGGAAAACTTACCTAGGGAAAGCTGGAGGTAATGTGAGAGGGGATATTGGAGCTAGTATGAAACTCTGTGACTTGTTCTGGCCTCCTGGGGTTGGGGAGAAGGTAAGTATGCACTGAAGATGAGTAGAGAGACCAGCTTGGAGATGTACTGGGGCCTACATGTAACAAAGGTGGCAAGCAGGATACCTCTGATAAAATTTCCAAATGGTCAGATTCCTCTGTCCCTTCTTCCTTTCCCTATCTCAGGGATTTTAGTGTTTTCTTTGTGCACTCCCTATAAGATCTTAGACTGGCTTCTCTCAGATATTTAGGTGTTAAACTCCTTTCTCTTTCAGGTCTGATTTTCTGAAGCTGCTCAGGTAATGCTAAGGATATAGAAAGAAGGCCCATAAGCCCTTCAGAATCTTTTAAAGAGTTACTCACATTCGAGTAACTGGGAATGCATTTAGTCTAGGTGCTTTGTTAAAGCTTTTTCTACTGATTCTAGGCTTCTCTTAGTTGGGTCCATGGCTCATTAGTCTCAGTATCAGCCAGCATATAGCTACATATCTATTGACAACACTCAGCTATTCCTCTTTGCTCAGGTTTTGCTAAAGTCTGTGAGAGGAGCAGAGGGGTGACTAAGATGATTACAGCACACCAAATATTCTGACAGAAAATGTGTCATGCCAAGGAGGAGAGGTTCTGCTTCACTAATTCGTTACCTCTCATCTTCCAAAAGCGTTTGTGTGTTTAGTTTTGGATTCAGTAGTTACAGGCCTAAAACATAGAAACCATGTTTGATTTATAATACTCTCTATGATTTGTACTTTAACAGGGCAGCCCTGGACTCTATCGCAATGTTAATTCGTTAAGACAGCGAATATCTGCTTTCCGGTCAGCCTTTCACTCCATTAAGGAAAATGAGAAAATGGCCAACTGTCCGGAATTTTCAGAGGCAGAAGGAGGGTCTGAGACAACAGGCTTCAGTAAGTAGAAAGACATCTCTCTATTTAGACTTTTGTGTTTATAAAGACATGCTTTTAAGATATGAAAAGATTTATTTTTAGCCAGGCATATTAGCACATGCTTATAATCCCAGTAATACTAGGGAGACAGAGGAAGGAGGATCACAGGTTCTAGGCCAGGGGCAGCCTGTGGAACTCAGTGAGACCCTGCCTTAATTTTAAAAAGTGAAAAACAAGCTAGTGGTGCAGCTCAGTGGCAGAGCACTTGCAAAGTATGCACAAGGCCCCGGGTTCAGTCTCCCAATACCGCAAAATAAGTTAATAAGTAAGTAAATAAATAAATAAATAAAAGGTTTTTTAATTAGTAGTTTTTAACGTAGAACATAATGGATCTTATTATGAAATTATCATCCAGGCATGTCTTTGTACATTGCTCCTGAAAAGATTTAGTTCCACAGTGTGAAAGCAATCTTTTCAAAACACCATTGTATCTTTAAATGGAGTCTAACATTTAAAATTTAGGACATTTCACACAAAAGTCTAGATTTCTGGCTTGTCTTAAAAAACCCAGTGTCAGACATTCATGAGCCTTCATTTGCACATAGTTAGAATTAAGTTTTAGAAGTCAGATTTCAGCTTTAGAATGGGGCATGTGGCAAATCAGACCTTATAAATGTTAATTACAGAATTATCGTTAAGTTTGGCAAACATTTATGTGGCTACCAAATAACCAACCCTGATGTTAACCACAAATATATCCAATCTAATTCCTTAATAATTTGCCATATATTCTTTACTATATCTCTTGGATTATAATTCATTCAGTTATTTTTTAGTCACTTCTGAATTTTTCAATTACAAAGCACTTCAGACCCCAGAACTTGACAAAATTTCGGTCTTTCTGCAGTTGTTATAACCATTCCTCTAGCATTTTATATTCTGAGATTCCAGATGATTGTTTTGATTTCTGAAACCGTCTTCAAGTAGATTTCAGCCCTTTCTACCCATCTACCTCCACAATACATGTCCCATTTAGGTGTCCTAATTTATATTTGTGGTTTGTAACTTACCTATTATTTGAGTTTTTACCTGTGTTTTACATTTTTATTTCATTTTATATCATTATTCTAATTCTATAGACATTAAATTCCTTTGTTTGTGGAACTAGGGGACTGAACCCAGGGCCTCACACATGCTTCACAAATGTTCTGCCACTGAGATGCACCCCCAACCCAGTTTTTCACTTTTTGTCTTGAGACAGGGTCTCCCTAAGTTGCTCAGGTTGCCTCTGGCCTTGAATTTAGAATCCTCCTGCTTCCACCTCCTGAGTCACTGGGATTACTGGTGTGTGCCACCAAGCCTGGTTTAGATTTCTTTTTTGAAAGTAAGAAAAACTGAAGCTCACTGTAGTTTTTTTTTTTCTTACAAAAATTTTATGTAATCAAAATAGAATAATGTCCTTGTACATACTAAGATCTGAAAAACCTGAATCCTAATAATTAAATTTATTATCTTTTTTTTTTTCAGTACAGGGTGTTGAACCCACAGCCTCGCACTTGCATGCTTTTCAAGTGCTATACCACTGAGCTGCACCCTCAGCCCATTTTTTTACTTTTTGAGACAGGGTCTCGCTAAGTTATGCAGACTGCCTCTGGTCTTGACCTTGGGATCCTCCTGCCTCTGCCTCTCGAGCCACTGGGATTACAAGCGTGTGCCAGCGAGCCAGGCTAAATTTATTATCTTTGAGTAGTCATGCTTTCTTGCTTTTCAATTACGTTTCCTTTTTTTGAGTGAAAACAGATCTTTCTTGATAGACACAAACTGAGTTGTCATAAAATTATTATAATGTACAACATTTTAAAATAAGAGAAACTCTTTCCCTGTCATTTTGTTTCTATTTTGTTTTGTGTATATAGCCAAAAAGGAAGGCCTTGGTGAATGTCAGCAGTCTGGACTCACTACAAATATACCATCCAAACGTCGGAAAATATCCTCAGAGAGCAGCTCTGACAACCATCTCTGCAATGAGCAAGGAAAAGCAGTGAATATTCAGATGTTTGGGACTGATGTAGACAGAGCACCTGTTATGAATGCTTCTGCACCTGTTCCTGAGGTGAGTCATGTACTTTCTACATGGAAATGGAGCTCTGGTTTTCTGCAAAGGTAGTATAAAGATTTTCTTTGATGTTTATACCTTGCTCTTCCATATTGTTGCTGGAGTTTCAAATCCTGTGTTTCCTATGTGTTAATTTTATTGTTATCAGTTGATTTAGTACTTGATAGAAACAGTTTTGATAGGTAAGTTGCTTTTGACTACTCATTTTAGAAAACTTTGAATACTTATCCTCTGAAAATAATAAGCCCTGGGGTCTTCTCCATGAGATATTGTTCCAGATGGAGATGGCTCAATAGTGAGAAAATCTCAGTCTTGCCCTCGAGCGGCTTTTTGTCTCTGGAGAAGGCACATATATGAGCAGATTATTTAAACAGCAGTTGCAGTTTGCCAGTTATAAGCAGCATGAAGATCATCTCTATGGTGTGCTCCTCGTGTCTGGGAGTCTTGTCCTTCCACTTGGTGGCCCTGGCTCATTTAAGACTGGCTGCGAAGCAGGGTGATACTTAGCAATTCTTCCTTGCTCTGCTCATTTGTTTCAAGTAGCATTCAGGATTTTTGTGGCTTGTAACTACCTAAGGCCTGTCAAGAGTCTGAAAAGTCAATAACCAATGAGAATTTTCCTGAGGTGGTAGAAAAATAACACCCCTGGAGATGTGTAGACCTTGATTCAAGTGAGAATGAGGAGCCACGCTTATGACCGATTTCTTTTGCTTCATGTTCTTTATTCTAGTTTGATTCAGAAGATTCTCATTTCCTTCTTGAGTGGAGGCATTTATAACACCATTACAGCTGGAACTTTTCTGTGCCACATCTGTTGCTTAGATCCAGTACATGATTGGCATAATACATGTTTGATAGTCACTAGAGATCCTTCACATCCAGTGGGATTCATTTGTACCCCAGAGTTGCCTATGCTCTCTGCTTCCTCTGCTTTATTCAACTTAATATGGAATCATCATTTGACAGAAGCAATAGTAACTATTTCTTATCAGAACTTTGATTTGTTGGACATACACCATGATGTAGAAATGATTTCTGAATTAATAGGAATGTGTTTCTTATCCTATCCATTAACATTTCTCCTGTCCTAGCTATTGATATCTTTTGGTGTTTGGTCATTATGTAACTTTTCCTTATATTGAGAATTTCCTATTTAAAGGATAGCAGATACCACAACTTTAAGAGGCAACAAAAATGTCCTGTAAACTTTTGCTAGGGGATTGAACATTGTTTGGTGGGATGTTTAGGATTTAATCAGCATGAATACTCCACTGTTACATTCTGGTATACTTTGAGTTTAATGAAAGGGACTGATCAAACATCAGGTTTCTAGGTAATCCATAGTGCTTACTCAAATCTGAATAAAAGTTATCAGTAGTACTGTAAGTAATAAACTGTAGTGCTTCTGTACTCTTTAAATATTTTCCCCTAGAAATCACCTGAACCTGGTTTAACCCAGTCTGGCTGTGTAGTGGAAGAGGCTATTCTTCCAGAGCTCAGAGAGCCTTCAAGTGGTAAGTTTATAATTTTCCTTACAAGTGCTGGTTTCCTCATTTAGAAGACATTTGTGATTATTGTACCCGTACACTAAAATTGGTGAAAGCTAAAGCACTCTACTTTTTAGGAAGTCTTGATTTAGTAGTAATATTTTAGGATTACTATTCTGTGAACAGTGTTTTCTTTTTTGAACTGCTTTCAGGAAGTATTTTTAGGCTGATAGGGCATGGTATAAAGAGTGGGGCTAGCTGAGCATGGTGGTGCATACCTATATTCCCAGTATTCAGGGAGACTTGAGGCTGGGACAGGATTGTGAATTCTAGGCCAGCCTGGGCTACATAGTGAGACCCTGTCTCAGAAAACAAATAAATTAATAAATAAAAGAGGAAGCCCTACGACTATATTAACAGGTATATTTTGTTAAAGAGACACTATACGTAAATTTTTTTACATTTCTAATTTTAAGTGTGCAAAATGGATTTTATCGGGACGTAGAATTTGCTTATTCTTCTCAAAATCAGCATGTTAATATTGAATAAAAGTTACTAGCAAGGTTTAGGTTTGCTTTTATCCTGCCTGGGTTTTTATTTTTAAAGTGAAACTCTTGTAAACTTATATTTGGATCATTTCTAACCATTCTGATAATTTCTACATTTTAATTGTATTTAGCCTATTAAAGTTTCAAGTAATTATTAATATGGTTTGATTCATATCTACTATTTTATCATATGTTTTCTGTTTTTTTATTCTTCTCACCTTCTTTGGGTTTATTCAAATTTTTTTTTTGAATCCTATTTGAATTTATCTGTTACCTTTTACATATTAGTGCATCTTTTTTCATTATTGTACTGGGATTCCAACATATGTTTTTCTTACAGTCTTTTTAGAGTTAGTACTGTACAATTTCACATATAATTAGAAATTTACAAACTGTAGCTTACACCCCACCCCCCTGGCTGTTATTGTCCTCTGCACTCTAGATGTCATATATTACATTTACTTCATTGTAACCCTATAGCTATTACCATTTTTGCTTTAAACCATTAAATATGTTTTAAGTAAGTTGTTGTTAGCTACTGTCGAGTTGGGTCCAACTCATAGTGACCCTGATAGAATTTTCAATGGCTGTTTTGGGATTGTTTTGGGAGTGGGTTGCCACGTCCTTCTCCTGTTTTTGTGGTACTGTGAATTGAGCTCAGGGCCTCAGAGAGTGCAGCACAGCACTCTACCAACTGAGTTAAACCCCACCCCCTGAAGTAAGTTAAGAGGAGAGAAATAGTTTTTTTATATTTACTCAGCAAATACCATTTCTGGTACTCTTGATTCTTTCCTGAAGATTCAAATTCCTCTCTGGAACTTTCCTTCAGCCTGCAAAAGAACTTCTTTAGCATTCTTTATAGTGAATGGTGGCTCTGTCTTTTACTTTTGATTCTAAGATGGATGGTTGTGTTCTTGATTACATGTGTAAGGCCAAATTAGGGTTTGTCACCATGATGAAATAAGGTGATCTTGCCTTCTTACCCCTTCTCTTTCCTCTCATGAGGTTTTCCTTAGGACTGACATATTCTTTTACAGTAATTACAAATTGTATGAAACACAGTCATTTAAAATGTCATTTTACCAGACATTTTACTCTGCAGTCTTCTGGAGTGGTAACATCACGACAAGGACCAAAATCCCACTTGAGCACTCCACTAAGCCCTACCTGGAAGTACTGTGGTAGGTCAGGGAAAGTTGGGTCATTAACAGAGTCTAGTATTGACTGGTTTGTTTTAAACTGTCTGGTTATTTGGCACCCCACTCCCCAGTGTTGCTAGTTCTCAGTGCCCTTTCAGGAAGAGTCCAACAGGGTAGAAAGTTCTTTGCAACTTAGAAAAGAGACCTCAATGATACTTCTGCGCTGTTTCCCTCTCTTCTTCCTCCATTTTACCCATCTCACCAAAAGGAAATCCAATCCAGTGAATCTTTCCGCCACCTCTGCCCTTCCTGGCAAGTGGCTGAGGACCTGGCATGCCAACAGCCTCACAGCCTTCCACCCAGGTTACTCTCAGCACTGCCCGGCCAGCCCCACTGTTCCATAGTCCCGTCACACTCTCGTACCTTCTCCCCTTCATGCTTCCAGCAGTCTTTCCCTTGCTTCCCTTCTTAATTTACATGCTCATAATTCACTTATTAAAAAAAAGTTTTTTGCCTATGTCTCATGTAATATTTTTCAAGTTCTTGTACATAAGTAATAAGGTAGAGTTCAGACTTAATTTGCTGGTGTAGATCCTACACATGTGGAAGGTAGCCATGGATTTGATAGTCTTTCTCCTCAGCAGCCCCTCCTCTCATTTCCACCACTGTTGCATTTTGAAAAGCCTCCGACTTTAGAAGTAGAATTGTTCATCATTCAGTGTGTGGCTCAGTTTAGTTTTATGGTGCAAGTAATAGGTATCATAAGTAAAGGCAGACTAGCAAGGTATGGCTCATTTATGATTCTTTTGGCTCTGACATAGATTTTTGTGGGAGCCAAAACCTCTTATCTTTACCTATCATAGTCAGATTTGAATTGAAAACTTGGACTGAGGCCACTTTTCTGCTTTTGATATTTCCAAGTGAAGTCCTCGATGTTACTCCCTGAGGAGAATGTTTAGGGTTGAATTTTCTCTTTTCTTTTGTGGTGCCAGGGACCAAACCCAGGACCTTATGTGTGCTAGGCAAGTGTTTTATCACTGACCTATACCCCTACCCATTCTTTTTTGAGACATGGACTTGCTGTGTTGCCCAGATTAGCCTTGAATACCCCATCCTCCTTCCTCCACCTCCCTGGTCCTGGGTATTATAGGTGTGCACCATTATGCCCAGCTGCATTTTTTTAAATATAATGTTATTATCTTTATAAATACATCAAATGTCTTAGGTCTAGAACAAGTGCATATGGATGTGTTCCGCCTCTCATGTTCGCATGTTTATCTTGAAGGACTTGAGGTAGTTGACTGTGTAGAGGGCACAGGATCAATTGATGCTATCTCACTTGACATGCCAACTACAGAAGTGAGCCCAGACACAGTCCCCAGCATCAGGTCACAAGCTACTCCTGTGTCCAGGAGGGACTTCCCATCCACTGAGAACTTTGTACTTCGTTCTGTATTGAAAAAACCTTCTGGTAAGCTGTTTCCAGAAAGCTTACAGGTAAGAAGAAAGTTAACATTTCCTAAAGCCAGTGACTAAAAATTCATTTTGTTTCAAAGCAATACCTCTAAAATGTCATGTAATCATATTAGTGTGGGGCTGGGATTTGGCTCAGTGGGTAGAGCACTGCGCTGCAGTCTCTGAGGTCCCGTGTTCAATTCCCAGCACCGCAAAAATGGGAGAAGGACCTGGCAATCCACTCCCAAGGCAATCCCGAAGCAGTCAGCCATTGAAAACCCTATGAGGGTCGCTATGAGTCGGATACCGACTCGATGGCACCTAACAACAACAACAACAATCATATTAGTATAAATGGAAATGTCTTAAGCTGGGTGCTATGGCATACACCTGTAATCCCAGCAACTCAGGAGGCTTAGGCAGGAGGATTGCAAGTGTGAGGCCAAAGACAGCTTGCACAACTTAGTGACATTCTGTCTCAAAAGTGAAAAAATAAAAAAGGTCCTTTGGGTGTGGCATATGTATGAGGGCCTGGGTTCAACAGCCTAGTACTAAGGGAAAAAAAAGGAAATGTCTTACCCTAATTTTCTTGTCCTCTACTTTTTTCACTATAGCACCATATGGCATTTCCTTTTTTTTTTTTTTTTTTTAATTATGTAGTGTGCAGAATTTAACATAAGTAGACTAATTTTACAAAATTTTAATTATAATTATCGATTGCATTAACAAAAAGTTATATTTAGTATTTTATTTGTACTTGTTAGTGGGGTGCTGAATAATAAATCAGCTGATATTTCCATTATGCAACTGTTAAGTCAGTTTGGCTTATACTTCCATCTCCTTAAACATTTTACAGAACAGAATAAATGAAAGAAGAAAAATTTTAAAAATAGGAATTTTAGTTAACAAGTAATGACTGTTGTGTGTAATCATGGGTTATACCCTGATTGTTTTTTTTCACCCTTCTTTGTTCCTTTTTTATTTTTTTCATATATTCATAGAGTTGCATCTGTATTTTGCATTTTTTTCTCTCCCTCTTTACCCTTCTTTGTTCTTCCTCCCTTCCTCTCTTCTACATCATCCACTCCCTCCCACTGGTTCCCTCCCTTCATATTGGGTCCACTTGTATTTTCCATTCTTAGATAGGTGTGATTGTTTTTTATATATATATATATATATATATATATATATATATATATGCAGTCAACCTAAGATGATATATATGAACATACCTAAGACATATATGGGCTGGGATTTAGCTCAGTTGGTAGAGCGCTGCACTGCAGTCTCTGAGGTCCCGAGTTCAATTCCTAGCACCTCAAAAATGGGAGAAGGACCTGGCAATCCACTCCCAAGGCAATCCCAAAACAGTCTGCCATTGAAAACCCTGTGAGGGTCACTATGAGTCGGATACCGACTCGACGGCACCTAACAACAACAAGATATATATATATATCATATATATATTATAATTATATAGTAGTATAAACTGGTAAATTATAATGTGTCAGTCTATGAGCTATCCATTTAAAAGATTTGGTCTTAAAAATTCCTCTTACAACCAATTTTCTTTCTATAAGCTTAGTTGATAAGAGAAACGAGGAAGCTGATGGTGACTAGGTGGCATTTATTGAGTACTTTGTATTGCTACTTCTGGGATATATACAGCAATAGTACTTTGGGCAAGGTATTGGCCCCTTTTTGACATTCATTTTGGTTCGGAGGTTGTTCAGTGAACCCAGATCATTCGGCTTCTAATATCTGTGGTAGGCTGTGAGTCCATGAAGGTAGTTAGGAGGTGCTCAGGAGTCAGAATGCCTGGTTTCAAAGCCTGACTCAAAAATCTAATAATGAGGCAAATTATTTGTCCTTTTCATGTCTTCATTTCCTTATCTGTGAAAGGATAATACCAGTAACTACCCTAGAGGGTAATTTGGTTATTAAATAGGATAATCATGAAATTAGCACTGTGCCTAGCACATCAGAACTACAGATCTTTTTTTCAATCCATAAATGGGTTTTTTGTTTGTTTATTTTGTTGTTTTGAGACAGTCTTTCTGTATACCCCAGGCTGGCTTTGAACTGCAGATCCTCCTGCCTCAGCCTTCCAAGTACCATGGCGTGGGTCACCACATCCAGCTAGCTTGCTTGCTCTTTCTTTTCTTTTCTGCTCTGTTCTCTTCTTTTCTTTTTTTCTTTTTCTTTCTGTCTCTTTCTTTTCTTTCTTTTTTAAACCATAAGCATCAAGGTGCATCTGTGCCTACAAATCTGTTTCTAAAGCCAAAATGAAGTAGATTACTTCCTATGTTCATGGATAATTTATGGTCAATTGGTATTTTAAAAGTTTTAACGATTTTTTGATTGAAGATCTGATTAGGATCTCTAATGCATACAGCAGAACCTATGATATCTTATGTTTATCTTCTCTTCAAAGAGGCTTAGCACCTTAATGATTCATATAACTTGATTATTTACAGTGTGACATAGGGAACATCAAATCCTGTCACTAGAGTCATAGGAAGATGTTTATAGCTGCCGGTCTTTTTACTGAATTGGCCAAAGTTGGTTGGCTTCTAACATTCAATTTATTTGCTAACTTTTCTGGTGGTTTTAATTAAAAATAAATCTAAAAGTAAGTGTGGAGTTTCTTGTGCAAGTTAGCTTACTCCAGAGTATTGGTATATGCATTTTCCTGGTCAAGAAAAAGAACTGCCTTGGTGATGATTAATGTTTGTTTGGGGCAGGTCTGTTCCTAGAACAAGTGCTGTTCTTGGGGTGGGTGTGGTAAAGAAAATGATAGCTCTCAAGGATAAGGACTGGGTAAGGGTTTTGGTTGATGCTGGATAAGAATGTGGTGATCAAGAGGGGACTCTGACCCAGCCCACAGAGGCAGGCCTGGTTCTACAGAGTTTACAATATCTCTTTCCTGTCTAATTTGCCTCTCTTTATGTAAAGACACAGGGACAAAAGCCACCTTCTTTCCTGTTTCTTTCCCAAGATTATTGTAATGTAGACAGGAAATGTAAAAACTTAGAAAAGATGTAGTCCCCGTGTTTAAAAGACAATGTACTGCATTATATCGTTTACTGATCTGTTTTTTTTTCTTGTTTTAGTCCATTTTTAATGCTTTATACCACTTAAAAATCTGCTTCTTCTGATCCCAGATATAATATCCTATAATTCTAGCCATTCAGATTTTCCCTACACTTTGTTAGGTGAAAGATGAAGTAATTTAACCCACATTTATGAATTTCTGTTAATTCTGCCGTTAAATACTGTTTGTAAAGTGATGTGTAGACAACCCAGTTTTGCTTTGTGCTTATTATCATGGTGTTTTAAACCAGAATGATTATGAAAATAAAAGTAATCTTTAGTGATTGCCATTCTCTCCCTCCCCCCACTCTTTTTTTCTTTTTCTTTTTCTTTTTTTTTTCCTTTTTTTTTTTTTTTTTGTGTGTGTGTGTGTGTCGGTATTTGTGGGTAGAACCCAAGCCTTGGACATACTTTGCAAGTGATCTACCATTGGGCTGCACTCTCAGGCCATTTTTAAATTTTTATTTATTTGTTTTATTTTATTTTTTCACGTTGAACTCTGAACTTATTTGTTTTACTATTCAAATATTATTATAATTTTTTTTGAAAAGAAACTTTAAAGGAGACCCATTTAATCCAAACTTGTTCCTTCAGAGTCAGCATGGTGTCATGGTGTCTAAGAAGCCTGGCTCTGGAATCAAATCTTACCCTTTGCCATTTACTAGTCAGATGGTCTAGGCATCACTCACAGAGCCTCAATCTCTTCATATGTAAACCAGGAATAATAACTCTGAAGTAAGGGCTGATTGCAGCAAAAATGTTTTGATGACAGGAAAATGTTTTCCCATGATCCACTACACTACACTTGATCCATGATCCACTTCCACTATAATGTATGTCAATTTTCCTTCATCGTACATTGTTTTGAGTTGCTTAAGAATACTGCATGGGAGAAGGGCCTGGCAATCCACTCCCAAGGCAATCCCGAAGCACTCAGCCATTGAAAACCCCAAGAGGGTCGCTATGAGTCGTATACCGACTCGACGGCACCTAACAACAACAACAAGAATACTGCAAGCATGGAAGGGGTCCATGGCATCATTGACTGTGTCTGAAGGTGGAATCCCATTTGGTGTGGGGGAAGACTTAATTAAATCTCTCCATCCTTCTCTTTGTGGGCTGGGCTTTAGCTCAGTTGGTAGAGCACTGCGCTGCAGTCTCTGAGGTCCCGAGTTCAATTCCTAGCACCGCAGAAATGAGAGAAGGGCCTCCTGGCAATCCACTCCCAAAGCAATCCTAAAACAGTCTGCCATTGAAAACTCTATGAGGGTCACTATGAGTCAGATTGATTTGACGGCACTAACAACAACAACAACAACAACAACATCCTTCTTTTTGGTTCCTTATGGCACTTTCTCCCCATTTTTAAATTTTTTTATTTTGAGATAGGGTCTTGCTACATTAACACAAGCTGCCTCTGGCCTCAAAGTTGTGATACACCTTCCTCAGCCTCCTAACTCACTGGGATTAGGGGTTTGTGCCACTGTACCTGGCTCAAAATTGACATTCAATGAATGGCAAAAGAAACACACATACACACACACACACACACATATGAGTAAAATTATTATTCATTGATCATTTTTTTAGGAACATCATGACAACCTTTGTGTTGATGGGACTCATCCAAACCTAGTCTCAAATCTTTCAAACTATTGCAAAGAACAAAAAGCAGGTAAGAAATTTCTATTTATTTTTAAGCCTAAGGATTTTGTTGCTTGTTACTATAATCTGATATGTTATGTCAGAATTTCAGTGATCTGTTAATAGTTCTGAAATTATGTGGGAAGGAGAACATTTGGAAGAGAGAATCTCTTTGGACAACCTCATAGTCAGTCAAGGGCTGGAGGTGTCATTTAGTAGTAGAGCACCTGCCTAGCGTTCACAGGACCTTGGGTTTGATCCTCAGGACCACAAAAGCAAACAAACAAACAAAATAATAGAATTGGCCCATTTCACTTAATCGATTTTTACTCCACGGTGGAACTTATGAAGAGCTTTATATTTCAACTTCATAGACCTTAAAGATAGTTATGCAAAAATCTGCCATATTTTAGTTGGAAATTTTCTCTTTTCTACTTTGAGTTTGCTCAACAAACTGTTTTCTTATATTACAAATAAGAGCTAAATATATAATGTTTAAAAGTTCTGGTATATGCCTTTCAGATAAGAAATACAGCTGGGCACCGTGATGCATGCCTGGAATCTTAGTGACTCAGGAGGGAACAGCAGTATTTCAAAAAAAGTAAAAAGAAACCAAAGAGATATAGCCATATTGTTTGACATATTTTCATTTCATCTCTGTAGAAGATCAAGAAGATTATAAAACGCCATCCTTTCTAAATCAGAGGAAGAGGAAGAGAGTTACTTTTGGAGAAGACCTAAGCCCTGAAGTGTTCGATGAATCTTTGCCAGCAAATACTCCATTACGTAAAGGAGGAACACCGGTTCGTCAAAAGGATTCAAGTGTCCAGCCCCTGCTACTTGCCCAGTCACCAATTTCTGAGCAGTTACTTCAACCAAATTTTGATGACAATGGCGAGAATGTTGTAAGTGTGAAAAGCTTAGAATGAACTTATATTTTCATCAGGCCTCACCTGTTTTGCATGAGCAATAATTGGATTTGCTTTTTTGGTCCTGTGACAAAAGTACTTGGCAGAAGGAAAGATTTATTTTGACTCATGGTTTTGGAAGTTCCATGATTGCTTGGCCCCTGCTCTTAGGTAGAACATCATGGTAGCAAAAGCATGTGATGAAAGAGGTTCTTCACTCCATAGTGGTCCTGAAGCAGAGAAAGAGAGAGAGAAGGCCTGCCCTAGCTGGCTTTCTCCGTTTTCCCTTTTTATTCCATCCTGGTCCCCAGCCTTTGGAATGGTGCCACTCACATTCAGAGTGGATCATCCCTTCTCAGTTAATTCTCTCTGGAAATGCCCTCATAGATACAACCAGAAATGTGTTTTGCCCATCTCCTAGATGATTCTCAATCCATTCAAGCTGATGATCAAAATTAACCACCCTAATAATTATATTTTGAAATTATGAGATGGGCTGAATGATATACCATGTTTTAAAGTACTGTCTATGTGCATGTAAATATATATTCAATTTTCCCCTAATATAGGCAATACTTTCATGATCTCTTATACTTAACATATTTCATGGAAGTAAGTGCTTTTGATTGTATGCTATACCATTATTTTACGTATCATGAAGAAAAAGTGCTGAAAATTAAATACTGTATGAATTGTTATACTCAGATGTCAGAAGAATTAAAATGTGGAAAAGCTACCATCTTAGAATTGAAATACTATATAAATTCCTGTATTTTCTAAGGTGGAAAAAAGTGCTTTAAAAATATTAATAAACCTTTAATCAAACTCATCAGAAAAAAAGGGAAAAGTTATCAATATCAGGAAGGAGAGGGGTGACATAACTACATACCCTATCAAGTTTTAAAAGGCAGTAAGGAAATATTATGAATAGCTTTATGCCAACAAATTTAAAAACTTGGATTGACTTGCCTGTACTCCTCAAAAGACATAAACTACCAAAATTTACCTGAGAAGAAATAAATTGTCACTAAAATCTTTCCACAAACTCCAGATGATTTTGCTAACAAACTCTACCAAACATTTAAGCAAATTATAGTTCTAATTCTTCATGCACTCTTCCAAAAATTGAGGAGGTAGGAATACTTCTAAATTCATCGATAACAAGCATTGATCCAAAACTAAAAGCAGACAAACATTACAAGAAAACTATAGATCAACTATCCTCATGAACATAGTAATATGTAAAAAGGTAATTTATTAAAGCTTTGTGAGATTTAACCCAGGGATGCAAACTTGATTTAATGTTTGAAAAATAGTGCAGTTCCCCATATTGACAGACTAAGATGGAAGAACTATATGACCATTTAAGTAAGTGTATTTGACTAAATACAGCATCCACATCTGATTTGGGGGGGGGGGGAGAAAGAAATCTGGACAAAATTGGTGACAAATGGGAATTTCTTCAAACTGACAGATTTTTTTCTATGGTGACCAACAACTACTATCTTCCTGACAGTTATGTGTTATATGTGCTATATGTGTTTATATTGCCACTTTATCCTGAGGTTCCCGGAACAATATTTTAATGTTAGATTGTGTTTCTTAGTGGATTTTCTTATCTAATTTGTAGGACTTAGGACATGGGATTTTATATAAATCAGTAAGTAACTTGTCGGCTATTTTCACTTTTTATTAAAAATTTCATTTTTATTTTGGTGGGTTGCAGTTAAAAAAGTGGTTTCACTATACAGATGATTGATCAATATAAGCTATATGGATTTTTATATCCCATATTTTTCTTTTCCTTTGAGTTATTTTGATCTTTTGATTACTTATCTTTATGCTTATAATTTTTCCTACCAAGTCAAGTCCTTTTATCAATTTTCTTTCAGGCTTATTATTTATATATTCACTGAATGTAATGGTAGCTGATTTCTACTGCTTTTTTCCTTTGTTTAGGAAAACATAGAACCACTTCAGGTATCACTTGCAGTTCTGAGTCCTAATAAATCTTCAATCTCTGAGACTCACTCAGGTATAATTTTCATTTATCTGATAATCATAAATGCCATTTCTAATATGTGACACTTAATTCCTTTATTTTCTTTTTGAAGTTTCTTATTTGGTACAGCAACATACGCTTTGTTTTAAAAAAAATCTAATGCTAATGTAGGAAAACTTATGAAAAATTATCCTTTTCCTTCCCAAGTCACATACTTTTTAGTCACCCACATTTAGCTCCTATGGATGGGTACCCCCTTTTTCAAGTTGCTTAAGCAGTGCTATTGTTCTCTTAACTCTTAGGTATCAACAATAAACTCCTATCCTTAGATTGTACAACTGAAATCATTTGGATTATGAGTCATTCTTAAATATCCAGAATTTTTCATCAATAATGTTGTTGTTGTTAGGTGCCATCGAGTCGTGTCCGACTCATAGCGACCCTCATAGGGTTTTCAATGGCTGATTGTTTCGGGATTGCCTTGGGAGTGGATTGCCAGGTCCTTCTCCGATTTTTGCGGTACTGGGAATCAAACTCGCGACCTCAGAGACTGCAGAGCAGCGCTCTATCAACCGAGCTATATCCCAGCCCTCATCAATATTAATATGGCATTTTGGACACACATTCTTCCCGAGGGCTATATATTTTATCATCATGACAAGACAACAAAGATTTCCCCCTGTTTTTCTAACTGACTTATCTGGCAAATGCCATGGAATGGGTACTTGGATGAGAACCCTGATTCATCTATCTTTCTTAGTTGGAATCCTTTAATGGCTTCTTGTTGACACAAACTAAGGTGACAAGCACAGAATCCAAGCCAAGTTAGACATAAATCTGAACCATAGTCTTATGTTCCAAAACCTTACCTCACCATACTGCTTTTCATTTGTATCATTAAAAATCTACCAAATCAAAATTTTCCTAAAATTCTTAAAATTAAATGAAGTATTTTCATGGTTGTTTTAATGCCCTTATCAAAACTTCATTGTACAAAATGTAGTTTGGATATTGGAGAAAATGTAACTAGACAGCTGTGAAAATACATGTATTTATTATAACATACTTTAAGTATACATGTATTCATTGTGATATGACTTAGCCTATCTTATCATGTTAATATGCCAGGCAGTTACCCTGGAAAGTGGTGAAAGTTACTAGATATTTAGCAAACTTGAAATTTTCTAAAAAAAAATTTGGGGTCCCAAAATTTATTCCTCTTATAATTATTTATGTTTATGATGTTAAAGCAAAAGGGAGTATCCAGAGACTATTTCGTATTTCCAAAAGATAATGCATGTTACAATTTTGTGTTAGCAATCTAATTTTGCTTGTGTCTTGCTTATCAGGCACTGATAACTTTAGTTCTTCCAGTAACCATGAGAAAATATCCTCCTGTAAAGTTGGTAGACTAACACGGACTTCTAATAGAAGAAAGGTAAATGTTTATATTAAAGAATATTTATTTGTTGAGGTTTTTTTTTTTTTTTTTGAGGTACTGGGGGTTGAACCCAAGGCCTCGCGCTTGCATGCTCTGCAAGTGCTGGACCACTGAGCTGCGCCCCCAGCCCATTTTTTTTCTGTTTTACTTTTTGAGACAGGGTCTCGCTAAGTTACACAGACTGCCTCTGGTCTCTAACTTGCGATCCTTCTGCCTCTGCCTCCTGAGCTGCTGGGATTACAGGTGTGTGCCACCATGCCCGGCCATTTGTTCAGTTTTCATGATCACATGATAATGAGTAGAATCCTGGTTTGATCAGTGCCCTTATGAATTAATGGCCAAGCGAGGTGGTGACTCTGGAGGTAGATGCAGGAGGATTGCAGTTTCAAGATCAGAGGCAGAATGTCTTAAGATAAAAATAAAAAATGGACTGAAGGTGCAGCCCAGTGGTAGAGCACTGGCAAAGTATGTGTTAGGTCCTGGGTTCATTTCCCAAGTCCTGCAAAAAAATTAATCCCTTGAGCTAGCTCCATGGCTCATGCCTGTAATCCCAGCAACTAGGGAGGTGAGGGAGGAGGATCATAAGTTTGAGGCCAGGGGCAGCCGCTGCTGCTTAGCAAGACTCTGTCTCAAAATAAAAAGAAAAATAAATGATTCAGTGGTGGAGTATTTGCCCAGCCATGGCCATGTGAGAAGCCCTGTGTTCAACCTTAGCACAAAAGGCAAAAAAAAAAAGTTAATACTTTATCCTACATAGTGTGTTTTACTGATCAGATTTTATTTAATTCTGTGAAGGAAAAAATTGACTGAAACAAGATGCTTTCAGATTTACATTAATATGGAAGTTTATAAAGTAGATTTATATGATTTTATGAATTTTATTGAAATGAATGTGGAGAAAACCAGCATGTAATGAACAGAGCCAGAAGATGACATATATAGCACTTTATTAGTTTTTATTTTTTGGGGGGGTGGGGGGTTGCTGGGGGTTGAACCCAGGGCCTCATGCTTGCATGCTTTGCAAGTGCCAGACCAGTGACTGCCCACCTCCCAGCCCATGTTTTTTACTTTTTGAGACAGGGTCTCTATAAATTACACAGATTGCTTCTGGTCTTGAACTTGCAATTCTCCTGCCTCCGCCTCCCGAGCCAATGGGATTATAGATGTCTGCCACCTCGCCCAGCTCATAGCAGTTTCTTAAACTGCTTCTGTTTATTTAACACTGGGTTTCACCTGGGAGGTATAAGTATAACTTCCATTGAATACATTTCTTTTGCTCTTTATTAAATTAGATAAAATTGGATTTTTATAGCATCCTAGTTTATAAACATATGTTATCATCAGGATTTTAGCTGATCTGGTTGGGAAATAAACCTAGAATTCCATAACCCAACAGCAGTTAAGTACTAAATTGTAGGTTTTACATAAATATTTGATGAATTAATAAGTTGACTAATATTTAAATTGCTTTACTTTTTTTCACACATAATTGGGTAGTATCTACCCATATGTTTCTAGGTTTATTTTTGATACATCAGAAACTGGTACCAACCGTTTTCTTCCTGTGAATTTTAGTTAAAAATGCTTCTAATGGGATTTGTGAATTAAGACTCAAAGGGACATAAAGTGGTAGAAGTACGCTGGGGATGTTGCTGAACGGCAGAGCGCTGAGCTAGTATGTGCAAGGCTTGGATTCCATCTCCAGCCCTGAAACAACCAAAAAGCCAGTAGACATATCATGGGAAGAAAAACAAAGTGAAAGCTACACATTAAAGTGTGATTGCTTGTGTTTAATATCTTTACTTTAAATTTCCTTTACAGCAATTGATGGATTTTGAAGAAGAGAATGTTTGCACCATGTATAATACAGAAGCTCAGCCTGGTAAAGAAAAGAAAATTAATAGGAGGCAGTCTCAAGAAACCAAGTGTACAAAGAGGGCTGTTCCTAAAAAGAATCATGTAAGTGTGCTTTTAAAGATATGATGTATGAGAAGTGGTACATGTCTTTGTTATATGACAAGGAAAATATTGGAACAAAATTTTACCAGTTAACATTGGACCCATGTTAATTAAAATCATCTTATCCTATAGTAGATGTTATACCTTCAACTATTAATTACCTGAGGAACATTTTTGCATCTGCTTTATCTTTGTATTATGTACATCCACACAATAAGTAATAGATACTCACATATGAAGTTGGTTCTCATCTTCAAGCCTAATCTAATATCTCAGCTTCTCAGGGATCCTACTTTATTTTTCCTTTAATTTGATTCTGCTTTGTTTTATTTTTTGAGAGGTTCTCATTGTACAGCCTAAGCTGGCCTTGAACTCGTGATCCTCCTGCCTCTGCCTCCTGAGTGCTGAGATTACAGGTGTGCATCCCTGGGCCCAGCTCCTTTAAATTTTTAATGAACAGGAAATGGTATACAATAACTACCAAGTCACCTACATTAGATTTTTGGTTAATGTCTATTATCTCAGAAAGATCAGACTATCCACTGATAGGAACTGCATGGATATTTTCACCAGCTGTTGTCTGCCTGTGTTATTGACTATGGATTATGGGGCCATCTTTACCTAATCCAGAAAATACAGTGTTAGGTTTGGCAGGCTTCAGATCTTCTCTCTTAGGCTTGGACTCTGGCTTTGGTCTTAGATGATAAAGATTCTCTAGTAAAGTTTCACGTGTTCTTACTTTGATGGCTTATAGCAGTTTTTCCAAGTCAGGCCACACATAACCCAGTTTGTCTAACACTTGGCAAACTTGGCCTGTTTGCAATAGTGACAAAATAACTCACAAATCATTGGAAAAATCAGTGCTGGTTCCATTTTCAGTGAAAGGCTGTGTCCATGGAGCTTTGTCTGCCTCTTGCACTTTCTACTCTTCCAGAGTGAGCAGCTCCACTATCCCTGGTGTGAAGGTCATGCCTCTCTTCCTGAGGAGGCATGTTTAGCCGTAGTATCCTTGAATTTCCTGGGCTACCGGCCATGAGGGTTACACAGTGTCTGTGCATGCCCTGATTTCTCAGATACCATCTGCTATTTGTTGGACTTCTCTTCTAGTCACCAGGTCCCTTCTTTGGATTTAAGGAAAAATTTAGAAATAAGTTCTCAGTGTCTCTCTATACTTCCAGACATCTCACATGCCTTCATGGTCCATGTGCTTAGCCAGTCTAGCATCTTACCCCATTCCTTCACCCTCTGCACATCAGTGGTCTGGACTCTGGCTCTCTGAAGCCACCTACTAGTCCCTCTGCCATATTTATACCTTGTCAGTACCTCATACCTTCTCTCTTCTAATAGTACACATTTATAGCTGACACCAGACTCCTATCCATCTCCCTTATCCATTCCCTTTCTTGTGTATCCATTCTACCAATAATCTTCTAGACCCTTGATTTACTCTTAAGCTTTCAGATGGCCCTTAATTTCATGTTTACCTCTTCATTTTTGAACTGCTTAAACTGTTTCCAACAGTTCTTATCAATAAACTCAATCCTGTAGGCTTTTCTTTCCACTTTATCCAGCCAGCAAAATTTCAGCTCTAAATTATTTATTCCCTCTGCTATCTGATTTGCCATATAGGTGTATGGGGGAGGGGCTACTAAAAAGTAATGATTTCACATGTTATCTGAAGTCTGGTATCATTTTTCACAACATTACCATTTCGCTTGAATTATTTTTCAAGTATTAAGTGGTTGAGTTACTAAAATCCATGCATAATTCTTAGTCCTAGTCTCACTAGAAATATAGACAGCATTTGATATAATTGAACACTTCTTCATAGTCTTCATTAAAGGTTAGTTTTCTTCCACCCAACCTTAACTATTTGTATTCCCTAGAATTCTACTCTTTGTCCTTGTACAGTGATTGCTTTCTGGGTGGCTTCATATGCAGCATGGTTATTAATGACTAAGTCTTCCTGATCCATAAATGCATGGTCTACTACCTACTAGACTTCTCCTCCTATAAGCACTATCCTGTAAGCACTTTAAAATGATCATTTCCAAAGTAAATTCTCAATTTCCACCCCATACACATCCACACAAAATATAAAGTTCCCTCCCGCTCCATGAAATAAAAGTGACTGCTTTTCTTGTTGAATGGCCACATACCCTTGAGTTATCAAATCTAGAAGAAACTGGGAATTTTCTTGGTTTATTTCCTTTTCTAGGTCACATTTAATGAAATGATGGAAGATCCTCTTGCTGAAAAAAAATGCATGCTTCAAAAGTACACATACAACCTGCCACATTAGAAATTAGAAATTAGAAATTCATTTCCTTCATATTTACACTTTGAAAAAACACTTATAAATAATGAACACCTGTTTCTTTATATGAACTCAATGGCCAGAAAGGTCAAGAAAGATTGATCAGTAGATTATTCCAACCACTTCCAGGACCTTCCTGATTTAATATAATTTATGTAATAAAAGGAATAAACTTAGAATAGCAATGAGAAGAGGAAGAGGAGGGGTGTTAAGCAACAGATGACAGCCTTCAATGAATTTCTAGAAGACAAAGCAGATGGGAACATGTTGACAGAAGAGGTGGAAAGATTTACAGCTCAGAATGTGCTAGGAGGGGACTAGAGGGATCTGGGAACCAGCCTGCCTATGGGACTCCCAAGAGACTCCGGGCCCCGAATTGGCAGGTACGGTAGCTGGTGAGAGTGAGAAGTGGTACAGAAAAAAACTGATTAATTGAAGTCCTATCTGTGGAACAGTCTGCACCAGTTGGCATGCTACCCTCTTTCCCACCCTGATGCTCAGAACAGATGTTGTCACCTAGGTTAAAGCCCTCATTCTGGCATTTGGAAAGTCCCACCGTCTTGATAGGCAGCTTTTGCCCTAAAATAAAGCCTGACAGTTGACACTCCCCATTGTGCCCTGCCCCACACAGAGTTCCCAGAGAGAATTTCCATGTTGGAAGGAAACTGAGCTGGAAGGCAGAGGAAATCTGTACCAACGTATCCAAGCTTTTCTTAAATAAGAATCAGATCATTGAGTGGAACCAGTGTATGAAAGAGACAAGATCAACACTAATCAGTTATAAAACTGAGCCTAGAGAAATAGGTTATTCAGGGAGTGGAAGAAATATGTATGTACATATTCCCTTGTACTCAGATTTAAGAAAGTGTGTGCATAAAACTAAGAAGGGTATGTTATGAAAAAAGGAACAGCAAAAAAAATTTGTAAAAATAGGAAATTTAGGAGGTTGTGGATGGCCTAAGGCAGTGCTGTACTGGCCTGCTTCTGGCCTTCTATGGCTCTCCCAGATGAATTCCCTATTCGCCCAGCCAACCCAGTGGACTTCAACAAGTGGTCCAGGCCCTTGGACCTGCAGAAAGCAGATAAGCGGTCACAGCACCCTCTAGGAGTCACCTATGCCAGGCAGACATGAAGTCGCTGGCAAGGTGTTAACGCTCACCCAGGACAAGAACAGACTCGCTAGCATTGTGTGGGATGCTCTTGACTCAGGGAAACTCTGTACCTTGATCCTGACAGACCTGGATGTTCCCAGCAGGAGGCTCCTAAAAACAGGGAATGGCACCATTTCCTCATGGTCACCACAGAGACCCATGACATCAGCAGTGGCACAGCCTCAGGTTATGTGGGCTCCAAGCTTCTTAAGGGATGGGCCTACACATCAACGCCTGGCTGGTTCACGAGCAGGACAAGCTGCTGGAGTGGGATGAGCCCATTGTCTGGAACTGATCTGGAGACCACCTTGGTGAACTGAAGGTTGTGGTCTTCCACAGAATATCCACATGGGGGCCTCAGTGGCCAGATATGTTACCACGTTGAATGAGATGAGGATGTGTCCAAACTGAGAGCACCTGGGCAGGAAGCAGGGGAAGTACGGAGACATAAACGGTCCCAGAGGCCCTGAGCAATGTTCTCCAATTTAGTGAGGTGTGTAGAATTCCCCTTTCCTGCTTCCACTCACACAGATGAGACCTGAGCTAGCGGATAGTGGTTTAAGGTGACGTTTCCTGATGCTTGTTCTTGGCAATTTTAGTCACATGTCCCCATTTATCTTATAACATATGAACTCCATTTGGGGAATATTTTGGTACAGTGATAAGGTCATCAAATTATTAACACAAGAGTAGTAACTCAGAATTTAAAGAAGAAAAGTCCAAATATAAAGACCAAATCTGAAGGTGAACAGCAAAGTATCAAAGAGCTTTTAAGAAGGTTTAAGCAGAGAGGAGGGTTCTTTGCCTCTCCCTTTGTGGTCTGGAGTCTCGAATTGTGCACAACAGCATCTTCTGAGATGTGTGTGTTCATAGTGCTGTTTCACCATCGTGATGGGAGGCTCACATCCGGGCTAGACTCACAGATCAGATGGCTTAATAGCTGTCAGTGCGCTGCTCTGGCTCCTTTAAAGAGAAATACTGGAAAAAACGTAGGGAGAATGGTTTTTCTTTTGTTGAGGGCTTCTCATCTGGACATGCAATGCTGGGTGACAGGGAATTGGGAATCCTTAAATCTATACCTGTTAAATTGTTCACTCATCATCGAGGAAGAAAAACTGGTCTGGAGTTGCTTAATGTTGTGTTAATTGTGTGTTTACTTATAGTTGAATAAAAATAAAAACATTGAATGACCAAAATATATATAATTTAGTAGTCATATTGGAGAATAAAGTTAAGGAGACTCCCAGAAAGCCAAGCAAAAGACAGACAGACTAAAGAGACATGAAAGACCAATCTAAGAGACTTCACAGGCTCTCAGAAAGAGAAAGAAGAAAATAGAATGGACAAAATTTTCCAAAATGAAAGATGATTTCTCAGAACTGAAGAAAGGAGTTTTCATAAAAGAGCTCAGTGCATGCCTGATACAATTAAGAACAACAACAAAAAGGCCAGGACTCAGACATGTCAATGTGATGCTAAACAATTAGGATAATGAGAAAAGTGGATTTTTTCTATGAAGAAATAAGAATCAGAATGGCACCAAGTTTAGCAGAAGCCAGAATCTGGATGGTCATTCAACAAGACAGTTAAAGCTTGGGAGGAAACTTCAGTTCAGTATTCTACACCCAGCCAAACTCTCAATTGTGAAGGATAAAAGACATTCAAGGACTCTGAAAATTATTTTCCTTTTTTTGGCTGTTACTAGAGGAGATTCTGTGGCAAAATGAGGATGCAAGCTTGAAAAAGCTGGACACAATTGCTCTAGCAATACAAGAGAACAATTCAAAGGAAACCATTGATTATAGCTGTCAGATAGCCAAGGGAGCAGCCTGTCAAATTTGAGCAGGAGGAAAAAGTATTCCAGGGGAAGGTCTCTGAATTGAAAAGCAGACCTGTGATTGAGAAGTGGAAGGTGTATCACGTAAAGAAGAAAGTGTAGTAATACAATCTTTAAAATAAAAGTCTATGCAAAAGTTTTAGAGTACATAAGAAGCAAACAATTGATGTGATTTTAAGCAATAATGGATATAAGGAAAAGTAAATTTTACAATGCTAGGAGCCATCTCTTGCAAGGGTTCTAAAGGAAGGGAAAGGAATGTTGAGCTCTACTTGCTTGGCAGAGCAGTGAAAAACACTTGTAGTTATAATAGTGTGGACACGATTTGTTTTCAACTAAGGAAAAAGCTTTAACGATGTGGTTGTTGAACAGGACAATATAAAGATAACAATCAGATTAGAATGAAGGGAAAAGGTAGAAAACGAGTACGGGCACTAGTATTCTAATGCAGAAGTCCCCCAGCCTTTTTGGCACCAGGGACCAGTTTTGTGGAAGATAAGTTTTTCCATGGATGGGAGGCGGAGCTCAGATGGTAACATGAGGGATGGGGAGCAGCTGTAAGTATAGAAGAAGTTTGCTTGCTTGCCTGCCACTCGCCTACTCTGTGACCTGATTCCTAACAGTCCTAGGGGCCACAGTATGGGGGTTGGGGATCCCTGGTCTACTGGGTATAACAGTGCAGATGGTGGAGCCGGGCCACCTGAGTTGTGAATACTGGCTTCCCCGCTCCCTGTCAGAGAGTCTTGACTCCTCTGTAAAGTAGAGGTGGTAATGACATTTATATCAGAAGCTTTTTTAAAGTGGTGAAGAGAAACAAATGGAAATTCAAATTTAACCAACAGAGGAACCAAAACTAACAGAAAGGTTTAAGTGAGCAGTATGTTTATCTTTCATAGCAGGTATCAGTGGATATCTAGAATTACTAACTTAGAAGTAGCATTAGAATCCTCACAAGTGAATTCCTTTATAGCCTAGAAATGGAGAAAGTTTCAAAAATCAGAAACACTGAGGGCAAAGATGGGAAGTTTGACTTCTTTTAAACCAAACAACCTGGAGTCTGCATGGGGAATAAACTTCTACAAGAAAACTTGAAAGACAGACTTGGAAAAAGTATTTGCAACTCATATCAACACAGAGAATTAACGTTACTAATAGTTCAAAAGCTTCTAAGTTACTGAGAAAATAATGCAGAGCTTTAGAAAAATCTCTGAGGTACAAAAACAGTTTACAAAATTGAAATGAAAATGCACCTTAAACATAATTTTTTAAATGTTCAGATTTGCTTGCCATAAGAGAACTACAATTCTAATGTGCATCAAGATATCATTTCTTACCTTTAGATTAGTAGAGAAGCTGGTGAGTCTGTGGGTCAAACAGGCACATGTAGGCACCTTCTGGTAATTCAGAGCTCTATGGAGGAGAATAAGATGATGTATTCAGTAAGCTGCCAGTTATTGCAGTCATTTTTTGATGGTCAACTTGTCTTTGGCCGGTGGAAACCCCTCAAATGGTCCTGTTTAACATGACCCCAGGGGTATTTAGCTTCCTTGCACTCTCGTACAGACCTAGGCTCACTTTCTGCATTTCTGACTTACCTTTAACTGGCATATGGCAATGACAACCTAGGGACCAGAGATGCTCATTTCATCCGCCCCTGCCCCCCCCATTTATATGTTGAAGTAACTCCTGTTACCTGAAAATGTGACTATATTTGGATATATGGTCTTTAAAGAGGTGATTGAGTTAAAATGAAGTCCTGGTGTCCCTGTAAGAAGAGGAAATTTGGACACAGATAGCAGGGATGTGTGTGTACAGAGAAGAGACCATGGGAGGACACAGCAACGAGGCTCTGCAAACCAAGGAGAGAAGCCCCTGGATACAGCAGCCAGCACGTGGTTTCAGACTCCAGAGCTGTGAGGAAAGGAAGTTGTGAGCCCACTTAGACTGGGATAATCCTAGCAACTGCATTATCATTATCTAAGAAAGCAGAGAACATGTATATGTTTATGTATACACATACAGAGTGTTTTAATGGTTTTTAAGTGAAAAAATAAAGACAAAAATTGGTTATCTATAGGGATGTGTGCTTTTTTTTTTTTTAGTTTTGACTTTGGATCCACGTAAATGTTTTGCATGACTACAAAACTAGGAAAAAAGCCAGGCGTGGTGGCGCACACTTATAATTCCAGTGGCTTGGGAGGCGGAGGCAGGAGGATCACAAGTTTGAGACCAGATGCAGTCTGCATAACTTAGCGAAACCCTGTCTCAAAAAGTAAAAAAAAAAAAAAAAAAAAAAAAAAAAAAAAAAAAAAAAAAAAAAAAAAAAAAAAAAAAAAAAAAAAAAAAAAAAAATGGGCTGGGGGTACAGCTCAGTGGTCCAGCACTTGCAGAGCATGCAAGCGCAAGGCCCTGGGTTCAACTCCCAGTACTGCAAAAAGTTCATTGCTTAACTTAAGAATTTTATAAACCTAGAAATTTAAATATATCCTGATGGGGTAAATCTTAAGAACAACAAAAAAACTGCAAGGAAATAATAAACAGAGTGAAACACTTACATTGACAGAATTCAATTAAGAATAAAACAAAACTAGTTTTCATTGCCATTAAGAATTAAGACTTCAGGCCAGGCATGGTGATGCATATCTGTCATCCCAGCAACTCAGGAGACTGTGGCAGGAAGATCACTGTTTCAAGGGCAGAGGCAGCCTGAGCAACTTAGTAGTACTCTTATCTCAGAATAAAAAAATTAAAAAAGGAGTTGAGAGTGCCGCTCCGTGGTGGAGCACTTGCTCAGTGCACCAGCTCCTGAGTTCACTCCCTCAGTACCACAAAAACAGAGAGAGAAAATGAATATGAGAGAATTTGAAGTGGAAATCTCAGTATGAATTCATTATTCATTATGGTGTTTTCCATTTTAAAGAATTTTCCAGCTCTTTCCGTTGATAAGATTTAGAATGAACGAGCATCTCTGGTCCCTAGGTTGTCATTGCCATATATCAGTTAAAGCGATCAGGGTTCCATGGTAAGTCAGCTTGCAGATGCAGAAAGTGAGCCTAGGTCTGTAGGAGAGTACAAGGAAGCTGAACACCTCTGGGGTCATTAAAGAGGACTAGACCATTTGAGGGGTTTCCACTGGCCAAAGACAATTTGACCATGAAAAAATGACTATAATTCATTGAAACTCAAACATGAATTGGAACTACCATGTAAGTTCATAATTTTTTAAAAAACATATGCTACCTTAGAAGCTTGCTAGGATACCAACTCGCTTTTCTGAAAACTGGAAAATAAACCTTGAGTTCTACTTCAGGTAAATAGTTGATGGAGGAAAAATTCCATGTAAAGGAGTTCCAGCTCTTAAAAATGAAGTGTTCAACTAAGCTGCTAAAATTGTTAGATAAATGACCAATGGGATAGCAAAGGAAACACTCAACAGAGTGCAGATGGAACCAGTGGAATGGGGGGAGGTTCAAACCATACTTCTGATAAAGAATGTCCAAAATATATAAAGAACTCAGTAATAAAATATATAACCCAATTTAAAAACAGGCAAGGGAACTGAATACACAGTTCTCAAAAGAATACATACACAGAGGCAACAGGTACATGAAATAAGACTCAGCATCACTAATAGGAAGATGGAAATCAAAGCCACAATGTGAAATAACCTCATACCTGTTGGAATGGTTATTTCTAAAAGGATAAAGATGGTAGAACACTTGCCTAGAATGAGTGAGGCCCCATGTTTGATCCCTAGCACCACAAGTGAACCAACAGAAAACCCAAATTAACAACAAAACAAAGATAAGAAATAGCAAGTGCTATACTAATTCTGGATATACATCCAAGAGAAATGAAATCAGTATCTCAGAGATAAATGCACTCCTATGTCCATTACAGCATTAGAGTGGCTGATAGAATTAACCAAACTGTCTATCAAAGAGTGAATAGATAAAGAAAATATGGTATATATGCACAATGGAATACTATTCTGTCATAAAAAAATGAAACCCTGTCATTTGCAACATGGTTCAGCCTGCTTAGTGAAATAAGATAGGCACAAGAAACAACTGCATTGTCTCATGTGGAATCTAAAAAATGCAAGCCCATAAAAGCACATGGTCAAATGGTGGTTGCTAGGGTCTGGTGAGTTGGGGTGGATTACAGAGATCAAAGTTAAAGGGTATAAGTTTCATATAGGATGAATAAGTTTTAGAAATCTATAAACATGATGACTACAGTGTGTATCTGAAAATTGCTAAGAGATTACGACTTTAAAGTATATGAAATGATGGGTGTTAATTAGCTTGATTTAATCAATATAAAATATGTTGTTAGTTGCCATCAAGTCAGTGTCCAGCTCATAGTGACCCTATGTACAATTGGTGAAAAACTATTGTCAGTGCTTCTCTATTATTCATAGGATTTTCAATGGCTGACTGTTTTTTGGGAATGGGTTGCTGGGTCCTTCTCCCAAGCCTACAGCACCTGGTGTTCCCAGGCGGTTTCCCATCCAAGTACTAACCAGGTCTGACCCTGCTTATCTTCCAAGAGCTGATGGGATGGGATGCCCCACTGGTAGGGCTGCAGGCTATGAAATGTATACATAATGAAAATATCACATTGTATACTATAATCAATTTTTGTCCATTATACAAGTACAGCTTGATTTGTCAAAACTAAATCTAATCAAGCTTCTAGATCTAATTACCATTTTATAGGATGTACATGGGATAGAGGAACATAAAGATATACTATGATTGTAGTCAACCAAATCCAGAGTTCAGCCATTTCCATAGGAGCGATGCCTCCACTTATTCATTAAATAAATAGCAAGGGAAAAGAAAGAAGAAGAAGAGGGTACCATGGAGTAAAAAAGACTTAAAAGATATGAGATATGTGAACAAATGGATCGTGTGAAGACTGGGGATCCTGTATTGAACAACTCTAAGAAGGCATTTTGGGAGAAGGACCTGGCAACCCCCTCCCAAAAATCAATCTGCCATTGAAAACCCTATGAACAGCAGAGAAGCACTGACAATAGTGTTTCCCCTGTTGTACAGAGGGTCACTATGAGTCAGATACCGACTTGACGACGCCTAACAACAACAACAACAACAATAACAACAACAACAACAAGGCATTTGTGGGCACCTTGGAGAAATTTGAATTCTGAGGAGACATTAGGGAAATTTGATGTTTTTGTGGGTTTTTTTGTTTGTGTTTTCTTTAATTAAAAATTTTATTTTGAGATTATTTTAGAAACATGCTGTTGGTAGAAATAATACAGAGAGATCCCAAGAACCTATTCCCCAGGTTCCCCCTACTGGTGACATCTTGCAAAACCACAGTAAAATATAACAGGATGTTAGTACAGTGAAGACATAGGATATTTCTACCTCTACGAAATCTCTTCTGTTGCTTTATTGTAGCTACATCTACTTCCCACCCACAACTCTGTCTCAACCCGTGGCAACTGCTAATCTGTTCTTCATTGTATAATTTTGTCATTCTGAGAAAGTCATACCAATGGAGCCAGTACCCTTTGAGACTGCCTTTTTTAACTCAACACAATTCTCTGGAGGTTTATGTAGGTTATGCATCTCAATAGTTCATTGTTATTGCTGAAATATATTTATAATTCTCTTGAAAAGATCCATTATCTATTAGGAGACAACAGAATTTTCAGAGGAAATGATATAATGTCTGGGATTTGCTTAAGTAATCTGGGGAGCCAGGTACCATGGTGCATGCCTGTAATCCTATCAACTTGGGAGGCAGAGACAGGAGGATGGCAACTTTGAGGCCAGAGGCAGCCTGTGCAACCTAGCAAGACCTTGTCTCAAAATAAGTAAAAAAGCAGTTGAGGGTGTGGTTCAGTGGTATAGTACTTGCTTAGCATGTGCCAGGCTCTGGCATCTATCCCTAGTACTGCAAAAGTTTTAAAAATAACCTGGGAAAGGGAATTATAAGTGAATCACCAGAATTACTTTTAATTTTAATTTTTTTCTTTTTGAAGCAACATCTCACTGTGTTGCCCAGGCTGGCCTTGGACTCCTGGGCTCAAGTGCCCCTTCTGCCTCAGTCTCTGGAGTATGGGGACTACACGTGCAAGCCTCCCTGCCTGGATGTTTTAAAATAATTTTAAAGCTATTCTCTGAAAACAGTTTAAGTCTTAATTATATTCACGACCTCCTTTGCTGTATGAGAATAAGAAGAGCCTGCACGTAGATAGCTCTTTGGATGGGTCAAGCCCTCTGCTGACTGTTTTTTCTTGCTGACTTAATTAATACTTAGCACAACCCTGGGTGGTATGTTGGTTTTGCAGAGGAGGAAAATGAAGTAGAGGGTTTTTACTTGGCTAAGGTTATAAAGCAGTTAGACGGCTTAGATAAGATTTGAACCCAAGGTATCTGGCACCAGAAGCCAAATGTTTCTCTTTTACAATTCATCTATGCACTCCACCTTAAGATTTTTCTTTTCTCTTGGCTTCCACATCCATTGACCAAGCCAGCATTTCCCCATGTACTCCATGGAGCGTCATCAGATGTTCCGTGGAAAAAAAAAAATACTAGAAAAATATTTAGCCCAGCATTTTCCTTATGTGTATAGAGATGATTTATACTGAGAACTTCTCATAGAATTTTATGTTAAATGTATACTATGTATCACCAGGAGGAACATTCATCTTGGAGAGTTCTAAAATTATTTTTCCATGGAATGTTGTGTTTGGTTTCGTTTCCACAAGTTATCTATAGATTTCTCAAGGAACACACAGTTCTGTGCTATTTCTGTCCTCTTGAATCTCATCCACTCCTTCACACCATTGGTTTCACCTAAACCTTGAATTCTGTCACCCAAATGATCTTTCCTCAGAGTAAGCCCAGAGGTGTTTACACCCTGCAGCGCCATATGGGGAGCCTGCTTGCTGTTGTCTGATTCATCACAAAAATGGCTCCTGCTGCTCCTGCTTGGACACCTGGCATATACTGCTAGGTGCCCCCTGTGGTCTGTGTGATGCTGCCTTTGACCTCTGAGCTGCTGCATACCCTTCTCCCTTCTCTTTCAGAAACCCTCTGCCCCGCCTCCACAATTAGCCAGGAAAATTCTCAGATTTGCCTGAGGCATTATGCTTTCTGTGGATCTTGTCTTAAACGCCTCCATAGGCCAGGGCCCCAACTTCTTGGTCCACACAGAGTCTGTCATGATATGTAGGTAGCATAACCATTTGTCTCTAGACCAGGAGCTCCGTCAAGATTACAGCCTGTTTTTAGATCTTGCACCAAGCCTGTTATTACCTGGCAGTTTCTCCATAAATGTTTGAAGGAATTCCACTTTACGGAAGAATTAGTTGTCAAAAGCATGTTTTATGTTAAAAATCTGGGAGTATATTTCATTCCTTTTGCTCTTCACAGTCTTTCTTGCATTTCAGTATAGTGTTTGAGTTTCCTTGAAGTCTTTTTCATATGAAACTTTTTTAAACATAGAACCTATCTCACAGTTGCTGATAGCGCATCCAGAATTGAACATAATTCCTATTTTCCAGAAATTATTAAAGCAGTTTTTAATTTTTATGGAAACCCATTTCCAAAAATCAATTATTGTTCAACATTCCACCCCCATTCTATTTGTGCTCGCTAACATCCATCTTCTGCAGCTGTAGCTCTGTGGCAGCCGATCCTGTCAGATCTCGGAAGCTAAGCAGGGTCGGGCCTGGTTAGTACCTGAATGGGAGACCGCCTGGGAACCCCAGAAGCTGTAGGCTTAGGAGAAGGACCTGGCAACCCCCTCCCAAAATCAGTCTGCCATTGAAAACCCTATGAACAGCAGAGAAGCACTGACAATAGTGTTCCCCCTGTTGTACAGAGGGTCACTATGAGTCAGATACCGACTCGACAGCACCTAACAACAACAGCAACATCCATCTTAATGTGACCTCTCCTCCCTTTTTCATGGTGCTAGAGATTGAACCCAGGGCCTTATGCATGCTAGACAAACACTCTTCCGCTGAGCTATAACCCCTAGCCCCAGTGACCTCTTCATTTTAATCAAGACTGATTTGTCCTTTGGATCAGTTCTGCTAGCTTTGTCTTGTCTTACTTTTTATCTAAACACCTGCTGTTTCTTCACCCAGGCCTGTGAACAGAATACAGCCTCCAATAGCATTTCAGTACAGAACTCACGCTAGGTTACTCTTGAGTCATTGTAATTGTTTCTTCCTTACAAATGTCTCATGTCTTAGGTCAGTCTAACTCTATGACATCTAAGCTGTGTTTTCCCTTATCTGGCACTTATTTTGGCAAATCTTTTGTAGAAATACAGCTACTGTATAATTTATAAATTGAGTTCTGCTTCATATTTTACTTGGCTTTGTGTGAGTTACCTTACTCATTACCCATGCCTCAAATGCCTAAAGTCATACTTTTTTTTTTTTATTTAGGGTCGGGTCTCACTATATAGCCCAAGCTGGCCTCAAAGTCTAGATCCTCCTGCTTCAGCTTCCCAAATGCTGGGATTACAGGCATCTACCACCACACCTGGCTTTAAATTTTTAAATAGAATGACTAGTCTTAAGATTTGCTTAAAAACTACCTTTTAAAATTTTTTTTAAATCATTGTGTTACGATAAAGACATATTCAAAGTTAAAGAGTCAAAATTGTATGTGGTGCTGCATCTTTCTTTAATTACGGCATTTTAATACATCTTCTCAGGCTTTAAAAAGTTGCAGAAAGAAGAGAGGAAAGGGAAAGAAAAACGTCCAGAAGTCTTTATATGGGGAAAGAGACATTGCTTCCAAGAAGCCCCTCCTGAGTCCTATTCCTGAGCTGCCAGAAGTCTGCGAGGTGACACCTTCAGGGCCCGGCATCCGAAGGCTATGTTCAGGTAGTCTGTCTTGGTCCTCCTAGTTGTAATTTGTCTCTTCTCTTGAGCCTCTGTATTGCTATTTCACTTTTTTTCCATTTTCCCATTCACTGTGCAAAGCACACATAAATAAAAACAGCAACATTTCCTTGTTACAGTGAGAATTTTGAGTAAAGAAAGCTAGTTTATACCTTTTAGGTGGCTTAGACTTTTTTCAGAATCTGATGGAAGCTCTAGATCCTCTCATCATCATGAAGGGGTGCCCTGGAACAGGAGAAAACTCAGACCCAAGATTTTACAAATATTTTCAGGGGAAATGATTTTTGTTCTTCATCTTTTTTGCTCTTTAAAGTATTTTGTTAAATTAAAGTCAGTTCCATTTGATTGTGTGGTCCACTGTTGGAAGTGAACCAGTTGATGGCTCCATCTTGCATTCTTACGTGAATTGAGGACAGAAATTGGAAAAAACAAAAACAGGCAAAAAAAAAAAAAAATGCCCCTTGGTATTTCATTAGAGTTGGCATCTTCTAGAAATAATATTTATAAATCGAGTTTGATTACCTTGAATCTTTGCTTATAAGCAAAAGTCAAGTTGGTTAATATCTGGGTTAGATTAAAAAAATGGATTGGAGTTGATTATAATGCCTGAGTTTTAAAACAACTAAATTATGCTGAAAACAATGAGGATATGTGTCTCTTTGGCATGTTAAAGTTTGTGTAGAGTTATTTTTAAAGTAGCTGCCACTGTCATCAGGTATTTTTAGCCTGTTTTCTATTTGAAATATATTGTATAGCAGTGGTCCCTAATCTTTTTGGGACCAGGGACCGGTTTCTTGGAAGACAGTTTTTCTATGGACCACTGATCTAACAGGTGGTAATGCGAGAGATGGGGAGCAGCTATAAATACAAATGAAGTTTCACTCAAGTGCCTAGCGCTCATCTTCCACTGTGAGGCCCAGGTCCTAACAGGCTTCAGACCTTGGGGCTAGTCTGTGGACTAAGGGTTGGGGAGTCCTGCTGTATAGGGCTTATAACTTACAGGATTCGGGGATGAACGAGGCACATGCCACCGTAGACTCTTGGCTTCTGCAGTCTTCTCAACTTGAGGATGGATCAGGAATTTAAATGAATGTTCTTCTGCCCTTGCCTTTTCATGAAGGGGTGCCCTGGAACAGGAGGTCTGCTGTGTCCTCCTCTTTTTTAATCTGACCTGATGCTGCTTATGTTTTCTGATGTCACTGTGCTATCTGCCTTTCCAGGAGAACTCTTGGAATACCTGAAGCATTATTATCTATAACCAAGGGTATCACTCAATGAAAGAATTTAAAGCCATTCAGTTCCTTTTTTCCTTTTTGTGCATCTTTTATTTCTCTCTCCCTTCTTTCTCTCTCCTTCTTTCCTCTCCCTCCACTTTGTTTCTTTTAGAATGTTGAATTTTATGAAAAATATATACATAGAGTCTTAAGTCTATAAGGGAGTCCAACTGATAAATTTGTTGGTCGACCTTGAATGGTCCCTGACCTGTGTTGATCTCTAGCTTTATGTGACATGGTACCTTAGTCGAAGATATGTTTTCAAGTTGAAATATTGGCTTTTTGTTCAGTTCGTGTCCGTAAATCTTCCAGTTTTGATTTTGTTTAAACCATTTTTATGCTCCTTTGAGTAGCCAAATAAAAATATTATTACCCGAGATAATAGGAGACTTGGCCTCCAATAGAACTGAAATTTAGAATTCAAAAAGCCTAAATTTCTTTAGGACATGCCTTGCTAATGATTTTTTCACCTGTGATGTGCCAGAAATACATGGAAGGCCACAGTGACCCACCTTCCTGGAGGATGCGGTTTAACCAAATCTTGAGGATGGGGTGGGCAGCAAATGTGATCTGAGAGGGCAGGGCATTTTATAGGAGTCTTTTTAACAGGGCGTGAGGGCTGTGTGTCCTTTCAGCTACTATGTCCTCCTCTCCTTCAGAATTCTAAGTTTCCTGTCCTCTATTTCAAGGGAGACATTGATAGAAAAGTTTTAGAAGCATGATGTTGCTCATTTTTAGGCAGCATTCATTTTCAGGAAAAGGGGGAATATGGCTTCCTCAAGCTAATGGACCTTGTGGTGTGGAAAGTGTGTTGGGGTAGGGGAAGCAATTTAAGGTACCAATCCTGTTTTCATGACCTGAGGTTGTATGTTTTATTAATTCATGTGTTGAATACCTTTTTGTTAACTTGTGGACTGAGGAAGGGCTGATAGAGGAGGAAAGTGACAGATGAAGACAGGTACATTTTCAGGTCTTTTCTTTTTTTTTCTTTGTAGTACTTCTGGAGATGAACCAAGGGCCTCACATATACTTTGCAAGTGCTCTGCCACTGGGTTGCATCCCCACCCCATTCTTTATTTTTTATTTTTGAGTCAGGGTCTCACTAAGTTACACAGGTTGCCTCTGACCTCAAACTCATGATCCTCCTGCCTCTGCCTCCAGAATCACTGGGATTACAAGGTGTGTCCCACTTTTCTGGTAGGTCTTCCAATTTTTGAAAGCTTAAAACATACAGTACAATAGGGCACACTTATATGGTAGAAGATCTGTTTATTTAATGAAGTTTATTTCCATTGTTACTTTGTAATTAGATTTAAACTTATTTTACTGGCTGTAGATGATTTCAACTCAAGTGGTAATGTGGAAAAAGTGAAGCCTCCTAAGACTCCAGTTCAAACAGAACTTTTGCCACAGAACCCAGAAGATTTGCCTGTGCATCCAGATTTTGATCAGTGTGATGCATCTGAATTCTGCTGCTCTTACATATACAGTTCCTCACTGCCTGGCAGTGCTACTTCTGAGGAAGAGCCAAGTACAGATACCAAGGACATTGAAGACAATAAAGATTTTCTAAAATCAGAAAATAAGTTGGAAAGTAAAGAGGAACCAAAAACTGAGACTGAGAATGAAGGCAGTCACATTCCTTGTGCTTCAGTGACCAAAGATCACACTGTGTCAGATAATGCAAAACCTGGTTTTATCCAGCAGTGCCAGGAATTTGCTGCTGCTGGTCAAAATGAAGAGAAGCTTTGTCAGATCCTTAACGTTTCCGAAGATCTACATGTGAAGTATGAGAAGGAGGATGACTTCTTGGTAGCTACAGAAGGGAAAATGCAGTGCAACCATTTTGTGTCTTACTCACGAAGAAAGTTTAATAGTTTAGACAATGTCCTAATTGGAAATGTAAAAGAATCCCCAAGCCACAGTGAAGATGTGGGAAGAAGATCTGCAGAAAGTAGCAGTAGTATGAGTTGTAAAGAAAGAAGACACAGAAGGCGTGCCACGTATTATGCTGATGGTCAAAATTTACGTTTGGAACAAAATGGGAGTCACAAACCATCCTACAGTGCGGGAGATTCTGTAGATACGAGTGTAGGAAATTCTGAACTATATAAAGATTTATCTGACACAATAGAGCAAACCTTTCAGAGATCAAATAGTGAAACCAAAGTGCGACGGAGCACCAGGCTCCAAAGAGATCCAGAAAAGGAAGGGCTTGTATGGATGTCACTTCCATTCTCTTCCACTTCCCAAAAAACCAAAAGGAGAACAATATGTACAAGTGACAGCAGAGGATTCAAAAGTATGTCCCCCAGGAAAGAAACTGTGTCCTCTCCATCAAAACCAGGTGCACGGTTTCACCCCCCCATGGCAGGTGAAGAGTGCAGCGAGAGCCGGGCTGCTGATTCTCGGTTACCTGGGAAGAGGAGGAAGAGCTTTTCTGCATCTACACTAGCCCGAAGGCAAAGTGCCACTCAGCCAGCAGGCTACCGGAGAAGATCCCTTCTCCAGGAGAAGGGAGACAGCTGTCAGCCGCCTTCGAGAGGGCTGCATGCAGCCGACACTTCTTGCTGAGCATTGGCCAGAGAAAAGGTGTCCTGGTTTCTTCTTCCCTTCTACTTCCTTTGTGCAACTCCAGTGCCTTACAAGTTTCTAATAAATAAAATCATTTGAGTTGAGCCAACTTTTAAGTACAACTCAGTGCATTTCTTCATCATTCAAAATGGAAAACATTCTGTTAAATGGTAAATTTACCCCCCACCAAATGGTAAATACTTATATTAGTATTCTGCTAAAGGGATTGTTTTTAGAACCAACAATATGTCTCTGAATTTTTATTTCACGTAAGTATAAATTCACCACTTAACTCTTGCCAAATCATCCTTAGAATTGACTGGTTATAGCTCAAGTTTTTTTTTTTTTTCCTAAAAGAAAAATTAATAGAAATAGTGGAACTTTATGAAAATGAAGGTAATATAAATTTGACATACAGTAGGGTGATGCATTTTTATCTTACAAATATGACTAACATGATTTTAAAAAAATTAACAAGAAAATGGAAATTAGAAGGCGTGTTTTCTCTTTGGGTTAAATTTAAGAGAAGCTTTGATGACTTGCTCTATCTGTCTCAAGTGAAAGTTTTACTTTAATAGTTAAAATCAAATCTTAATGAAATTTTGGAAAAAGTCCTTCAATAGCAGAATTTTGTAAATCCATCATAAATGAATATATAACTAATGTCAGAGCATTTTTCAAGCAAGATTGCTCTATACTTTGCTGAGTGGGAGGAAGAGATTGGTGAAAATAACAGCAGTTTTGTCTTTTAAAAGACTGGACTCACAGATTATTCAAATTAGTCACATGTAATTTGAGATTTAATGCATGGTTTTCCGTTAAGAAAATTGTTTTGAAACTCACTTGACAAGGCCCTAGAAAATTAGTTTACTAACATGAAGCATGTTTGTAGGTCACTGATTTCTTTTAACAGCATTTTCCAGCTGTTTTAACTTTTTATTTCATAGTATCCAGTGCTATCGGTTTCTTTAGTTAAACTTTTGCAATATTTTCTATGGCTGATTTGATGACAGCATGTTGAAAATCTAAATTACTATATATCTGGAATTTGTGAATGCACATAAATCATTGTATCATTAAACAATTGTCTCTGAAATCCTTTAAATCATTAAGCTTTCCCTTGCCATGATAGCAGAAACATGTTAACAAATAGAGCTCCCTATAAATAACACAACAGGGAAGAAAGCTCCCCGCTGAGCAGCCCATTTCCCCCTCATAGATGGAGACTATTTGTTACCGCCTTGGCACCGGCAGGTCTGGGGCTCCTGCTGCTAAAGACTAATGTATTTTACATTAACACGCAAAGTGATCCCCAATTTCTTTTGCTCAAGAGTGGATTGTCTAAAAATTTCTTTTATCTTTACATGTAAATTATTTATGGGCTTTTTTCTCTCACTTATGGTTTGGTGTGATTGCCAAATGAATATCCCTGAAAACAAAAAAGAGCTAATTAACTTCTTATGAAGCATTTGGTTTTGGTAACTTAAAAAAAAAAAAGAAAGAAAGAAACCCAAGTGTCAGAGGGTTTAGGGTTTTAAAAACAATTTTTGAATTTCTTCTTTGTTCAAGATGAAGTTTCAAACTACTAATTATTACTTGCCCCCCTTTCTGCTTTATGATAATATATCAACTCAGCAGTATTTGATGTTGAAAATTTCACATGCTTTGTTTTCTTTCTCACAAAATGCTGCTGATGATGAGGGAAACATTTTGATCTGCAGTTTTGGCTTGTTTTTTCTAATGCAAACTTGTTCTCATTTTCTAGCACCTACAGTTAAAAACTCAAATACACAGCCAGGCATGGTGGTGCACTATAATCCCAGCAATTTGAGAGACAGAGGCAGGAGGATCACAAGTTTGAGGCCAGAGGCAGGCTGCGAGTTTAGCGAGACCCTGTCTCAAGATTACAAGAAAGGAGGGGAGGCAGGGTCTGGGGGTGCAGCTCCATGGTAAAGCACTTGAGTATATGGAATGCCCTGGTTTCAGCCCCTTCGTACCACAAAAAATAAAAATTATAAAAAACACACACGTTATAGAAGTTTTGTTGGTTCCAAAATGTTTCATTATAAATATTTATTTATTTATAACAAATACATAATTTTCCTGAAAAGAATGATCTACAAAATCAAAGCAGTCAAGACAGTTTTATCTACTAAGTCTCATTTGTATCAAAAGAATTGTGAAAAGTTAGTAATATCTGTATTTGATCATGGATATCTGCTTTTTAAAAAAATTTTTTTTTTTCATTAGTAGTTAAATCAAAATAGTTTTTTTCTGCCTTGTCTTTTCTCCTGCCTTTATGTCTCCTGCCTGGATCTTCTGCTTCTGTCCCTGCAGATCCTGGCCTCTTCCAGGAGATGGCAGTGTGGCACTGGAAGTTTCCCTTCCCCACGTAACACCTAAAGGCCAGAGCACCTCTATTTTCCGTCTGTGCTTCTCTTTATTTTTATTGATTTTAGTCACAAAAATAATACGTGCCTATTGAAGAAGACAGAGAGTGGTACAAAACTTAAAAGTAAAAATACTGTCAACTTTTTCCTTTTCCCCACCCCCACAAACATCAGACAGCCTCACCTTCCTCAGCTCAGCTTTCGGTGTGTAAATGATGTTAACTGGCATTCGTTTCCCAGACTTTGCCTGTGCACACATGAGTACAGTTTTATTGTTCCTAATGGGATCACTATATGTGCCATTCTGTAACTTACAGTCAACAAAATACCACGAGTATCCTTTAAGCTTATTAGAGAAGCCCGAGGACCACCTCAGCTTTTTTACCCCCTGCGCAGAATGACATACTTTGGACATCTATAATTCAGGTAGCCATTGCCTTGGTGATGAATGTGAATTGACTCCAGATTTTGCTATTGAAAATTATGCCACACTGGGCAGGTGTGAAAATGTCAAAAAGACAAAGATGGTTATTAAGTTTTCTCCTATGACTCTTAACTGGCAAGCTTCATCTCAAAAACATGTTAGCATCTTTGGCTTCTTTCATTTTCTCCTCCTACCACTTATGCCACTCTGTGTATTTTCTCTTACTACTTCTTACTATCTCCTTTTCCCTAGTGCTCTAGAGTTGAGGATGAGACTTAGAGCTGGCATAATAAGGAAAAAATAGCTGTTAAATGCCCAATTCGTGCTTTAGGTTGAAAGTTATTTTTTAAATCAAGTTTATTGAGGTAATATAATGTAAAGTTTACTCTTTGAAAGAGTATACAGTTTGAATTTTGGAAAATTGAATATAACCACTATGACAGTAAAGTAATGAACTTTCACCACCCCAGTCCATCCCCTCTCCCCGAACCCAGCCCTTAGAACTGCTGGCATGATTTCTATCATTACAGTTCTGCCTTTTCTGAAATGTCATGGAAATGAGATCATAGAGTATATGTCCTTTTGTGTCTCCTCCTTTAGCTCAGTGTAATGCTTTTGAGAGTCATCCATGTTGCATGTCCCAAGTAGTTGATCCTTCTTTGTTACTGAGCAGTTTTCCATTTTATACATGTACCACCATTGGTTTACACGCTCACTACTCTGGATGCTTGGGTTGTTTTCTGACTTAGGAATGAAGCTGCTATACATGTTCAGATATGATTCTTTTTGTACACATATGTTCATTTATCTTGGGTAAATGCTGGAGATGGGGTCCCTGGGTTGTATAGTTCACGTAAGTTTACCTTTTTAAGAAGCTGCCAGACTTTTTTGTAGTGGCTACCCCATTTTGCTTTCCTGTCATCCACACATTTTTCTTTGCCTCCACACTTTCACCAGCATGTATTATTGTCAGTGTTTTTCATTTTAGCTACTCTGGTAAGTGTGCAGTAATATATTATCGTGATCTTGATTTATGTTTTCCAGTGACTGATGATGTTGAATATCTTTTCCTTATTGTCATCTTGATATCTTCTTTGTTGAGATATCCAAATCTCTTACCCATGTTTTTGTTGTCATCTTACTAGTAATCAGTTTAAAGTGTTCTTTGTATATTCGGATGCAAGTCCTTTGCTATGTATTTTTCTTATAAATACTTTTTCCCAGTCTGAGGCTTACCTTTTTGTTTTCTTAGCAGTGTTTTCTGGGGGACAGAGAGTTTCATTTTGTTTAAGTAATCAAATTTCTTTCTTTAATGGTTTGTGTTTTTTGTGTCCGATCTAAGACATCTTTGCTTAACTCAGGGCGACAAAGATTTTCTCCTATGTTTTCTTCTGCAAGCTTTATAGTTTTATTTCTCACGTAAGTTTTAATTTTTGTTTGTAAGTTAATTTTTGTTTGTTATGTAAGGTGAGAGTGGATTTTTGTTTTAATGGAAATTGTCCGGCATCATTTGTTAAAAAATATTTCCTTTCCTCATTGAATTATATTGGCAGTTTTGTTGAAATGATTTGACCTTACATGTATAGGTCTGTTTCTGGACTTTACTCCATTGATCTATGTCTTTCCCCCTTACCCCATTAGTGGGGGGATTGAACCCAGAGCTTTGCCCAGGCTAGGCAAGTGCTGTAACACTGTGTTGAGCTTCCAGCCCCATTTTTATTTTTATTTTGTTTTTATTACTCTTTTGTGGTACTAGGAGGCTGAACCCAGAGCATTGTAATACTTTGCAAGTGCTCTGACACTGAACTACACCCCAAGCCCCTTTATTTATTTTTTAAATTGAGACAAAGTGTTGCTAACTTGTGCACGCTGCCTTTCACCTTGAGCTTGCGATCCTCTTGCCTCTGCCTCTGCCTCTGCCTCTGCCTCTGCCTCCCAAGTCTCTGGGATTACAGTCGTTTGTCACAACACTCAGCCTTACATGTCTATCCTTTTTTTTTTTTTTTTCTTCCTTTGTGGTACTGAGGGTTGGACTCAGGGCCTTGCGTGTACATGCTTTGCAAGTGCTGGACCACTGAGCTGCACCCTCAGCCCTTTTTTTTTTTTTTTTAACTTTTTGAGACAGGGTCTCGCCAAATTACGCATACTGCCTCTGGTCTCGAACTTGGAATCCTCCTGCCTCCACCTCCCCAGCTGCTGGGATTACAGGCGTGTGCCACCATGCCCGGCTATACACGTCTATTCTTAAACCAGTATCACAGCATCTTCAAAACATTTTTCCCCCTTACTATGAATTTTTATTGTAGTTCGTATTTTTTGGTTGGGTGGGGGGAGGCCAGTAGAAGCAAAAGGTTAACTAGCCAAATGTATCGGGAGCTCTCACTTACCCCAGAGGTAAACCACCTTTTGGAGACAAGAAGCCAAGTCAGCAATAAAAAACTCTTGAGATAAACCAAAAGCCAACCAAAACTAAAGGTCAAAAAGCAAGAAAAGAAAAGGAATATAGAAAAGAAAGAAAAAACAACCGGGTGTGATGACGTACACATGTAACCCCAGCAACTTGAGAGGCTGAGGCAGGGGGATCTTGAGTTTGAGGCCAGACGCAGCCTGTGTAACTCAGACCTAGTCTCAAAATAGAAAAATAAAAATCAGCTGGACATACAGCCCAGTGGTAGAGCACTTGCAAAATATATGCAAGGCCCTGGGTTCAACCCCCAAGTCCTGCAAAAAAAAAATTTTTTTTTTTTTTTTTTTTAATTTAGAAAACAGCTCTCACAGATGCAGTAGGAAACCAAGCTCCCTGGAATGCCTATAAATTCACCCTGGTCTTCTGTGAACTAGATTTCCTCAGTTCATGATTTGAAATCATGACCCTGAATTACTATAAGATCCAGGTGTCAAAATAATTCCCCTTTCTGGATGCTGCATTCTAGATAGCAGGAAGTAGATAAAGGTAAATTGAAATAAGGTTTAAAATTGTTTGCTAAAACCCTAAGTAAACTCAGTTTATTTTCATAAAGTATAGTTTGGTATAAGAATTTTTACTCCATGCTCAGAAAGTAACCTTAGCATCTGAGAATTATTTCTTAACATGGGGAAGTCTTGCCTGCATCCGCTCATCCCAGATGGGCACATCATAGATTTATTGATATGTTTGCCAGATATTCATTTCTAAACATGCTCTCCATCTTCAGATGCTCCGTTTTATCCAAGGGGCAGAATGACAATAGATGGCAGTGTTAAAACACCTAGACCTGTCAGCACTCTGGGTGCTACAAGCCTCACATCAGCAAGTTTGCTTTGTTTCTGGAAGAAATGAGGCTTGAACAAGTTCACTGGTGGTTTGAGTGGAATGGGGATCCAAAATGCACTTCCTGTTGGTGTAGGCTAGTTTCATCCCGTGGGAATTTTTATAAGTTAAATTTAGCTTACATGCTAAGCATTTTTTATAACCTCATTGTATTTTAATCTAGGAGTACAGCTGGCTGAAGCATAATTTGAAACTAGACTACTTGAGAATTGTACATAACAAAAATTAAAATTCCCTAAATGCTTTTGTGTTTCTGTCTCTCATAATGCCAGGTCTCTTGGCCCCCTGAAATATTTGACTGTGGGTTTGAAGTCCTAGATGGAGTGAATGAAGTTGGGATTGGATTAAATAATTTTATGCATAAAAATAGGAATTGTCTTAACTTGGTGCAAGATTACTGTGTATCTTTCCTTGATTTGGCTCTGCATCTGACTGACTGTTAATACCCCATGGCCTAACAATTTCAATTTTGTCTAATTTACTGGTGTGTTCATTTTTGTTCACTCTTTGACGCTTTTTTTTTTTTAATGAAACTGATACAAGTAACATAATCGCTTAAGTGAGAAGATGAATAATTACTGCCATTCCACGGATACATATTGTTCTTCCACGTCTTCAACCGTGATCATACTTAGCCTGGTTATGACCTTACAGATTTATTAGAAAGGTTTTTAGAAATTTTTGGGAAATTGGGATTCAAGTATTTTCTGGAACTGCTTTTTAATTTTTTTGTAATTTTTGGTACTTTAAGCATTAGGTCACATATGAAAAAAGAAAATGAGTGAATGAGTTAGAATGTGCTTTGTAAGGGGTGGTTGGGATTTTATCATAAAATTTCCAGTGGCCAGTTGAACAGAGCTGCCTTAAAGGTCTTTTTTTCTCACTAGTCCAAAATGTACAAACTGACTAAATTGTTTAGTTTGCAATATGTGGTAAAAGTGGTCTGCAAGGATTCAAACAGCTGGTGTTTTGAGTTTAGATATAATAGTAGAAAATTCAAATTATAAACATTTTTTAAAGTTCCAGATCCTTACATGTATGCATGTGTGAATTTTTAAGCTGTGTAATTTAAATGTAACTGCTGGAAGTCCTTACTACAGCTAATACTTTTTAAAAATTTTTCATTGCCTTATTCCTCCACTTAAAATTTACTTTTCAAAAGTATTTCCCCTTTTGTGGTACTTCGTACGTAATCTTAAACATAATGATTTGATAGTGGCATTTCTGTTTTTGCCATTAAAAATGAAACTGCATTTCCAGTGTTCTGATATTCGAAGCTGCATTTCCAATGTTCTGATATTCTGGTTGTCTGTTGGTAAACAAAGATATAAATGCTAATTTCCTTCTCTGTTTAGGCACATCAAGTAACTGCTAAGTAGCATCAGGTGTTAGCAAAAATCTGTTTCTCCAAATGTCTACTCCAAACAGTACAATAATTTTTTTCAGTATAAAATTGATGTCTAGCAGTTGAAACTTTATAAAGAAAATAAAGGATTTTTTTTTTTTTTTGGTTCAAGTAAATTTAGTTTAGATGCCAGGCTCTTGAATATAAAATGTAGGACTTTATGCCTAACATTTAAACAAATGCAATGTGTCTGTTTTCTGATTGCTTGTTACAGGGCAAATAATACAAGGCAACCCATCTTGTCTTTTCTTGTTCTAAATATAAATTGGGAATGAAGATTTCAGAAGTATTCCCTAACTCGAACCTGAAAAACCTGGTGTTAGTCTTGGGTGATTTCCAGTGACCCTCTGCCTCCCTTCTTCCTGCCCCCTGTGTAGATTTGGAACTGGGCAGCCATTTTTGTTTTTGGAAGGGAAAGGAGACAGATATAATGAATGACTTTTATTGTGCAATATTTCAAACTCTCTTGAATGCATTCGAATGGGATTGAAACTGTTCTGCCCTATGTCATAGCCAAAACAAACAAAACATATTCCCTAAACCTGAATGTGTGTTCCTCTCAAACTGGCAGTAGAGTTCAGCTCTCCAACAAGAATTTAGTTTGACAATTTTTAGCCCTTGTTCAACTGAATATTAGAATAAGTCACAGCCAAAGCAAATACCATGGGGAAAAATTAATGTACATATTTACAGCTTGCAGGTGGCATTTCTTCTTAAAAGTCAGAGATTTGTCTTAAGGAATTGCATTTGTGGTAATACTTTAGACTGCTCTTTTGCTAATATTTTAAAAATGAACTCTCTGATAATAGTAACTCCAAATGTAAATAAAGGCTTCAGAGGTCCCTGAAGGGTGATAAATGCTTGAATTTAAGTATTTAAACATTTAGAGACCACTAAGACTCTGAGAATTTTAGAAATATCAGCCCCAGGAAATATGCACTAAAAGCCCCTTGATAATAGCCTTCTGTACCCCTCAAAGAATCTACTTGTGGAGGCATCAATGGGTCCTTTATGATGCAGCCTCCTACATTGTTGACTGACTCCAGCCACCCCACTTAGGTTAAGTCCTCCCCTTCTCTGCGTCCACGGGGAGAAAGTTTTCTGCACAATCAAGATAACTCATTTTGTAATGCATCATCATGCTTCATGACCCTGACAAAATATATTTATTATTGATGCAATATGAGCTTTGAATTTATGGTTGCCTATGACCAACAGGCTCTTGGTTTGTGTCTTAACCAAGACATAGTGGAAACCATCTGTAAGGCAGGCAATCTGTCTCTCACGGTGGTAGCAAAGGCTTCCACCCACCTCTCAGGTCGTCCTTTGAAATATAAACTTTCATCCAGCGTTTTGCCGATATCAGACATTTATGTGAATGGAAAAGAAGCCATTGGATAGTTCCATTGGCTGTTAACGTTTGGTACTAGGAACACCGCAGACAAAAAACACTTCCCCGCATCTCGCATTCCATCGCATTTAGGAACACTGCATAGCGCTGCAAAGATTTCTACTTCCCAAGCATGGTGAAGTCCTGTTACATTCCTCCTAACGAGCCTGACCTGAGTGTTCTGGACATAGAAATCATTTTAAGGAGTGGACTTTCCTTCTGTAGTTTGTCTTGAGTGGGCGGGTGAGAGTTCGAAGGCCCGTGGTGCTGGGACTATCAGGAGGCAAATATGTGACTCAAAAGGAGGGGGACGGGAGGCTAGAAATTTCTTGGAAAAAACCAGGCTCCTGTTTTTAATTTCAAAATGTTGCTGTAAGTTCTTACTATTCAAACTTAACTGTGGTGGGTGCAGAGTTCTTTGAATAACATGTGACTAACACCCTATGAGGGTCACTATGAGCCAGACCCGACTCAAGAGCACCTAACAATAACAACTCTATACTTTATCCAAATTCTACTTTTTTTGTTTATGGGAGAAGGACTTGGCAGCCCACTCATCAAAAACCCTATAAATAGCAGAGAAGCACTGACATAGTGCCAGGCATGGCACAATGTCAGGGAATGTTTGGTTTTGTTGTGAGTCAGATCAGACCCAGTGGCACCTAACAACAACTTTTTTGTTTTCTCTTTTTTAACCCTGTGAGAGCTGAAGAGTTTCTTTTTACCCTAAGTAAACTTATTTTTGCATTAAAAAAAAATATTGACCTCTAATCAAATTGGAGCTCCTTTAACAGTTCTCACCATGGCTTCCTGAGAACCTATCTTGCCCGCCCACTAATAATCCTTAACAGGCTTTATCCTTCCTCTCTTCATTGGTGGTGATCTTTTTGTTTTTTCAGCCCATACTATAATAAAACTCACCAAAATGCTCTTCTAAGACACTGTCACTTTCCTCATATCCGAAAGTCCTGAGCAAGGTGTGCTATTGTTTCTGTCTTAGAAATAAGATAACCTGAGGAAAGTAGTTGGAAAAGATTGGAGATGTAATACTCAGAAGCTCTTGCTTCCTTTGGCCGCCTGCGTCTTCCATCTTGTAACACCAAGGCGCTCCAGGAAGTTAGGCCATTGGGATACTTGTTGGCTGTTTCTGTAAAAGTCTAGTTGGTGGAGTTATTGAAATCAATAGCTGTAGTGAAGTCATCCAGAGTCTCTTAAAAATAAAAGTTACATCTTTTTTTTTTTTTTTTAAGTAACTGATGACTGATTTACCTTTTCTTCTCTAATAGATATTTTTTTCAGGGGTAGGGAATTGGGAACAAAGAGGGATCCAGTAAAAGCTTCATTTAAATAAGTCAGGACCTTTTCAGCATTTAGGTGCCAACTCTTCAAATAAACAGCTTTCTCAATTCGTGTCTACAGTATGTGCCCAGTGTCCCACAGCTGTCCTGTAAATGTCCAAGTGGATTTCCATTCTGTATTTCTCCAAGAGAAGAAAACAATGCTAGGCATGTCCCATACACTTTGAGCACATGCGTCCTTTTGACATTTTCCTGCCTTCCCTCTTCTGCCCTGCAGTCCTCTAGCAAAGAGCTGTTAACCACCAGACCAAAAGCTGTAACAATATTAAGATGTTTTCCTCAACCTTGTCCCCAGAAAGATACTCTGTTTCCAAAAGATTGTTCTCTCCTGGGCATTACATCATGAATTGATTCAGTTCTTGGAGGAAGAAATTGGACAAAATATAATAGATTACCTCCTGGGGAAACATACTTAGGTTGTTAAGTATTCCCACCAGAAAACTAAGAAACTGCTTATATATTACTACTCTGTCCACATTTAACCTTTCACCTTATTGCAGCTGAGCAGGGAGCTTTTTTTCTGTAAAGCCTTTTGTTTTAGGGAGGGCCAGAGAGAACGTTTCTCCTTTATTTTCTTAAGGAATACAAGGATTCTTTGTGGTGTGCCGTTACTCACGCTTGCTCAGGTTCGTGAGCCAGGGTATGGCACCAGAGCCTGGAACAGGTTAGGATGCAGCAGCTACCAAAGGGTGTCCTTGCCAAGGGTAAGCCCTGCCTCCCAGGGAGCAGCAAGAAGGGAAAGGGAGGTAGCTGGGGTGGAGATGGATGCTTGCTATATTTAATTTTCCTGAAGGATTTTGGGCCTCTGGGGATCCATGCCCGACAGAAGAGAAGGCAACACTCGTGGAGCATTTGGAAGGCTCCGCATCGCCCTGGCGGTGCAGATAGTGTGGCCTTGTAAGCAATATCCGTGCTGGAAAAGAGGATCGAGTTTCCTCCTCCTTGGGAACTGGTTCTCAGAGAAGGATGTTAATGATTGATGAAATAACTCCCATCCAATAAATAGTGAGTAAGAAATGTGGGAGCTCTTTTCCTTTCCAAGTTCACGGGTTGGAGTGGAGAAGGGACAGGGTAGACTTGGCTGGGTAGCTCCGCTGGCCCGAGGTACTGGGAACTTGGGGTGTATGGAAGGGCTTAAGGCACCTGAGGGACTGGGATAATAGAAAGACTTTCACCACCCAATGCCCAGCTGGTGCCTGGAAGCTCGTCAGTGTCCAGAATCTAGTTAACAGATTGTAAGGCCCTGGAGTAAGTTGGCTGGCTCCGTTGGCAGGATCACTGAAAACTGGAGGGGCAGGGCCAGCTCCTTCCGAGCATGTCAGCGAATCTCAGTTCCTGTCTTGCCACATAAATCTCCAATCAGATTAGCACTCACTCCCCACAGCACACTGCTCCATACTCCTCTGTTCTAATAAAATCCCTCCCTGTCTGAGGTGTGCATCTGAGAGATGGGCCAAGGTCTCTGAGACTGTGGTAGGTAAGAGGCTGCCACAGAGTAAATGGTGAAGGGTGTGTGGGGCGTCACTACAACTTTTGCCACTTCTTGTGGATGTGTAATTATTTCATAACAAAAGGTTTAAAAAAGAAGACTGCCTAAAACAACCACAACGAAGTCTGTTAGTCTCAGTTACCTGATCTGTAAAATGGGAATATTAGCAATACTTACTGAGAGGCTGCTAGGATCATGTGGCTTCTGTTGTTGTTAGGTGTTGCCAAGTCATATCTGACTCATAGTGACCCTCATAGGGTTTTCAACGGCAGATTGTTTCTGGATTGCCTTGGGAGTAGGTTACCATGTCCTCCCATTTTTGGGTGCTGGGAATCGAACTCGGGACCTCAGAGACTGCAGAGCAGCGCTCTACCAACTGAGCTAAATCCCAGCCCTATGTGGCTTCTAGGAAAATCAAATACACAGATGGGCATCTTGTCTTTGTCAGCCTAGCATCCAAAACCTTGTGCCATCCAAAACCATTCCTTTTGACAGAGGATAACTAATAGAAGAAAAGCAGCCAGGCATGCTGGTGCATGTCTGTGATCCCAGCACTAAGGAGGCTGAGGCAGGAGAACCATGAGTTCTAGGTCAGCCCAGGCTATAGGGCAGTGAGCTCTTGTCAGGATGAGAAGGGAAAGGAGGAGGAGGAAGAGTAGTAGTGTTCTGCTGTCCTGTTAGTCTGAGGTGCCATCACTGTAGTGGGTGGTTTCCGATTGCATCGAGCCCATACAACAGGTCAGGAAGCTGAGACTTGAAGAGCTCATGGTGGCGCACACCTGTAATCCCAGTGACTAGGGCGGGAGAGACAGGAAGATCATGGGTTCAAGGCTAGAGGCAGCCTACGTAACTTAGTGAAACTCTGTCTCAAGGTAAAAACTTAAAAATGGGCTGGGGGTGCAGTCCAGTGGTGGAGCACTTGCAAAGTATGCGTGAGGCCCTAGGTTCAGCACCTGTGTGTCGCAAAAAAATAAGAGTTACTTGCCCAAGATCACATAGCCATCAGTGGCAGGGCTGGCATTAGGAGTCTGCCTGACTCTGCATCCCACTCTCCTTTGATGCAAGTGGTATCACAGGAGAGGGAAAGACCTGGGGTGGTAAAAGAAAAGTCATGCAGGAAAGATGGGAATTTTCTGTGCCAGACTCTCCGATGTTATTAGAAATGACCTGGGCAGAGAGCTGCCCTGTCCCACGTGATTTGAGAAACAGTGGCCTCTTTGCTCCATTTTGGGGCCCTCTTCCTGCTTCCAGGCTTGGTCTCCTGTCCACAGCCCTCAGCCCTAACCTGTGTTTCTCCAAAGGAATCAGTCCCATTAACAAGGGTTGTCAACCACCCTACCACCCACTGCGCTCCACTTCCAGCTTAGGAGTCTCCTTATCAAGTCGTGGGGAGGTTATATGTGTTCTCTTGTATTGAACACACCAGCTTTGGCTAACCTTTTATACTACCTGTTCAAACTCAGCCTTTCTCTGTTGTGTCCTCCCAGCCCCAGGCCATGGAAATCAAAGACATGAATCTTTTCACCACCCAAAGTGTGTCCACCTGCAGTGTAGCAGGCATCAGGTGTGCGTTTCAGCCGAGGATGGAGGAAGAGGGCCAGGAGTCTCTTGCCGGAGTCCAGCAAAAGAACAGAGTTTCTATTCAGGAGTCCTACCTTGTCTGGTTTTTTGGACAGTGGCAGAGTAATTTAAATTCAACTGCCACCCTCCAACCTGGGCACCCCAAGTCCAGAGGGAGATCAGAGCTGTGGGGCAACTGTTCGCATACTCTGTCAGGAGGTCCGGGAGGTGAAGCTGGCACAGGTCCTGTCTTGAGGGCTTAGGACAGCAAGTGCCAAAGGAAATGTTTGTTAAGTGGTAATTAATTACCAGGCAGTGAGTGGAACATAATTTTAGTTGGCATGTCTGCCTTGAGTTGAGTCTTACTAAAGCGAATGTCTCCCTCCAACTTCCAGCTTTGGTTCCTCTAGTCGTCCCAGGAAGTTTTGGGGAGAAAATGGGACTTCCCTTCTAAAAGAGTTAGCCTCCAAGTTTGGGGAGAGCTACCCTTTTTTCTCCAACAGCTTCTCCAAAGGGCCCATAGGAATCTACCTTTGAAAATACTTACCTTACACTTAGGTATTACCCCATCTCTCCTGCAACACAATTCCTGCGCACGGGCATTGTCACAGTAAAATGTCAATTATAAAGTTTGGGGATATATTACTTTGTGCTTTTAGTTTGGAAGACTCAAAACCTACCTGACCAATTATATACAAACAGAATGTTTGAGATGAAAAATAAATCAGGGACTGTTTTTCCAGCCATCTCACTTTATAGATGAGCAAACTGATAGCCAGGGAGTTGGGGTTCACTTGCCCAAGGTCATACCTTTCTTAGAAGGCAAGGCTGATGTGGAGACTGAATCTTACTTAAAGGAAGAAAAGAACGTATACTTAAGTTGACATAGAAAAATGTACAGTTAAATTTAGTGAAGGAAGGACAATATAAAGAGTATAAAGAGGAAGGAGGGGACCAGCAAAGGGAAGTGAAGGTTGCAGAAGGTGGGATGGGGAGGAGAAACAATGTAGGGGATAAAGGGGGAGAGGATAATCACAATGTAAATGATGCAACTTCATGAGTACATGGGAAAAATAGGGGAACATAATCAAAATATGCATATGAGTTTTACTACCTATTAAAAGTTTCCATAAACTTCATAAGTTGATAAAAGTGTAACCAAAAGTGGTGTAATAGTTGCATAATGGAACAAGTAAATAGTGTATTACTCTGTACCCCACCAACATTTACTGATAAAGAGAGAAAAAAATTTCAAGTACATTTCCTAAAGTAAAAAAAAAAAAAAATTAAAGTTCTCTAGAAAAAAAAAAAAAAGGTGGCAAGACTGGAGGCCAGAGGCAGCATGGGTAATTTAGTGAGACCCTCTCTGAAGATAAAAATATAAAAAATGGGCCAAGGGTTCAGCCCAGGGTTAGAGCACTTGCAAAGTGTGTGAGAGGCTGTGGGTTCAATCCCCAAGTACTGCAAATAATTAGAAAGAAAGAAAGAAAGAAAGAAAGAAAGAAAGAAAGAAAGAAAGAAAGAAAGAAAGAAGGAAGGAAGGAAAGAAAGAAAGAAAGAAAGAGGAAGAAAGAAAGAAAGAAAGAAAGAAAGAAAGAAAGAAAGAGGCAGACAGACAGACAGACAGACTGGGACCAGTTCTCCTGGTCAGAGAACATTGTTTTTCTCTCTCTTTGTTGCTTATATGCAATCCATGAAATTCTATCACTAAGTAGTTTTTTGTTGTCTGGAAATGGAAGCCAGCCCAGCAACCAGCTCACTACTGGGTACAGAGGACACATTAAATAAATGCTGGCTGAGAGGTTGAGGGTTTACACTGTGTATTTGTTACATTTTGCATTGTTGTTGTTGTTGTTGTTAGGTGCCGTCGAGTTGGTATCCGACTCATAGCGACCCTCATAGGGTTTTCAATGGCTGACTATTTTGGGATTGCCTTGGGAGTGGATTGCCAGGTCCTTCGCCCAAAAACCTGACACAGACAACATAAGGGAGGAGAGCTTTATTTTGGCGCATGATTTCAGAGCGTTTAGTCCGTGGTTGATTGGCCTCTGGTGCTTCAGCAGAACATCATGGCAGTGGGAGTGTGTGGAGGAGGAAATTCTTTATCTTATGGTGGACAGGAAGCAGAGATCAAGAGAGAGGAGCCCAAGACAAGATATAGCCCCCAAGGACATGCCCAAAGGGACCTGCTTCCTCCAGCTAGATCTTATCTCCTAAAGTTTTCAAAAGGGCTCAAAATAATGCCACTAACTAGGGACCACACAGTCAACACATGAGCCTTTGGGGGCCATTTCACATTAAAACCACAGCAAGCTATTGCCACAGTGATGTGGCTGCACTCAGGGCTGCAGCGATTATTTCTGTTTCCGTAGCATGTGATCTAAATGGCTTCTGTACCCTTGAGTCAGTTGTTGGGGGAGGGGTACACTGTGTGGGGAGTCTCACTCTCCACCAGTCGAGTATTTCTGAAGGGTTTCCATTGTAAATGGTCATCGTATTTTTCTCTCACAATTAGCCTAAGACTTGAATTATATGGTGATGCCTGTGGAGTTCCTCTCTTAATGTGTGACATGTGATAGGGATTCAAAAAGATAACATTTAATTTTACTTTTTGACAATTTTTACTTAAAGAAAATCATGTTGTTGTTGTTAGGTGTTGTTGAGCCGGCGTCCAATGCATAGCGACCCCACACACAACAGGGGAAACACTATTGTCAGTGCTTTTCTGCTATTCATAGGGTTTTCAATGACAGATTGTCTTCTGGGAGTGGGTTGCCGGGTCTGTCTCTCAAGCCTACACCATCTGGTGTTCCCAGGCGGTCTCACATCCAAGTACTAACCAGGCCTGACCCTGCTTAGCTTCCGAGATCTGACAAGATTGGATGCCACAATGGTATTGCTGCAGGCACAAAGAAAGTTATAAGGATAGTACAAATAACCTTCACTAACATTTCCTCTGGAGAAGGGCCTGGCAATCCACTCCCAAGGCAATCCCGAAAACAATCAGCCATTGAAAACCCTATGAGGGTCCCTATGAGTCGGATACCGACTTGATGGCACCTAACAACAACAACAACAACATTTCCTCTGGGGGCTGGTATTTAGCTCAGTTGGTACAGCACCACTCTGCAGTCTCCATGGTCCCAAATTTGATTCCCAGACCCGTACAAATGGGAGAAGGATGTGGCAATCCACTCCCAAGGCAATCCCAAAACATCAGCCATTGAAAACCCTATAAGGGTCACTATGAGTCAGATACGACTCAATGGTACCTAACAACAACAACAACATTTCCTCCAAATTAGTACATTATATTCTGTCTCCTTCTCTCTCTCTCATTCATATGTGTGTATATATATACATATATATGTACATACATATATATGTATATATACATATATGTATATACATATGTATATACACATACATACATACATATATACACATATATATACATATATATGTATGTATATATACATATACATACATACATATATATATAATTTGTTAGGTGCTGTCAAGTCAGGTCTGATTCATAGCGACCTTCATAGCGTTTTCAATGGCTAATTATTTTAGGATTGCTTCAGGAGTGGATTGCCACATCCTTCTCCCACTATGTGTGTGTGTGCGCGTGCGTGTATATGTTGTTCTTCTAAATCATTAAGTTGTAGGCAGGATGCTTCCTTATCCCTAAAGCACGTCAGTGTGTATTTCCTAAAAATATGGATGACTTCATAAGGTGTTTGCTTATTTAATTAGAGTAGTGGAAGTACCTGAAGCGCTTCCACATTGTTTCTCTAACTCAGATTCAGACCTTGCTCCAACTAACTTCTAGTGAGTACCTATCGCATGCCAGGGACAGTGCTAGATGCTTTGAAAAGCATTCCAATGAATTTTTCTCATGGCAACATGAAGCAGATTTATTATCAACTCCATTTTGCAAGTCATGGCAAGTAAGCATCAAGGAAATTAGTAAATTGCCCGAAGGACCTTAACGAAGTGGTAGAACAGGGATTTGAACCCAACTCTTAGGACTCTAGTGCCTATATTCTTTCCAAAACAAAACTCTGGTATAAACGATGTTTTTGCTGCCTAGTAAATTGACAATCACATTCTATTGTAGACACGAGAAACTCTTTGGTGAAAACAAGAAGCAATGCTGCCGGGCTGAGTCCGTGTGTGCTGATCCCCACCCCACGACCCCACCCTTCTGGGACTGCAGGCTTTTGTTTTCATAGTTCTTCCTAACTCGCATGAGGTCTCCAGAACATTATTTCAAAATCATTGTAATCCTTTCACACAGTTTTGTTGCTGGCTGCAAACTCACTCTTTTTATCTTTGGGTACCTTAATCAAGTTTATTTTTGAAACGGATGTGGGGTGATTTTCCTAGGGAGTACTGAGGAGATTGTTAACATTTGAGGCAGTTAGACTACTCTGTTAACTTGGAGATGTCATCCCCTTGACTTGCTTCAGGCTCTGCGCAGAGATTCAAGCGACCAGGCCTGTCAGTTTGTTCCCCTATTTCCTAGCTAACTGTAGCTGTTCTGACCCAATCCGCTTGTGCCTAACCTCATAGACCAGCGAAAGGAACACAATTCATTGGGGTGATATATCCTTTGTTGTTATTGTTAGGTGCCAGTGAGTCAGATACTATTCATAGGGACCCTGTGTTCAACAGAACGAAACACTACCTGACACTGTGGCATGCACACAATCTTTCTGTGTTTGAGCCTATTGTTGCAGCCACTATGTTTCTTCTCATTTTGAGTCATCCACATCAGCAAACAGAAGTCCCATGGGCTTTACTCCATTCCCATCATTAAAATCGACTCTACTTTGAGGAGGCAACTCTTTCCCAGTTGTTTCTTAAATGGCTTCCAGCCTCAGGGCTCACTTTCCGGCACTATATTTGACAGTGCTTCTCTGCTACGCATGGGGTTTTCAATGGCTAATTGTTTCGGGAGTGGGCTGCTGGATCCTTCTCGCTAGTCTATCTTAGTCTGGAAGCTCAGATGAAACCTGTCCACCATGGGTGTCCCGGCTGGTATTTGAAATACCGATCGGCATAGTTTTCAGCATCACAGAAACATGCAAGCCCCCATAGCACAAGCTGACAGATGTGTGGGGGGATATATCCTTTAGAGAATTTTAGTACTGAGGAATTCTGGCAGGACCCTTTTGCAGCCACCATTAATTCTACTTAAATAAAATTCTGTGCTTACCTCAGCAGTCCTGGCTGTCAGTTGCATTAAAATCCAGTGGGAAAGGAATGTTAATTCGCAAGCCATGCACTTTTAATAAAAAGAACTCCAAGTAGCTGGGAACCTCCGGTTAGCCATTGATTGGCCAAGTTGGGAAAGAACTCCTGAGACTATTTGGGGTTTGTGTCTATGGAACTCAGAGATGGAGAAACAGTTCTATATACAGGCTCACACTTCAGCATCTAGTTCACACCTCAGCATCTAGGGTCAGATTGACCTGGATTCAGATCCCAGCTCCACCACTTAGCTTCATGACCCCAAGCAAGTCAATGTCAAGTTCATTATCTGACATGATAGTAAAGTTTGTTTGTTTGTGAGACTTAAGTAAAGAGTATAGGGTAGAGCCAGGTCCTTAGAAAATCCTCACAATGCAATGGATAATTAAAATAACAATAATCCTGAGTGAGGCAAAAACTGATTTTTCTCCCATATTTTTTTCCTTTCTCTTCTATGCTCCTCTTTTCTCTCTTCCTGTTTTTTCTCTGTGTCTTCCCACACCCTCCTCATTCCATCTCCCACCCCCAACCTCAGCCCTGCACTGGCTAATAATTATTACAGAACAGTTTGTTCTTGGCATTCTGTGTTGAAGAAATCAATGATGTTGAGGAACCTAAAGAGAATCCCTGATTTCATAAAGGCTCAATAAAAGTCAGGAATCAAAAAACTCTTCCCCCACTGAATCATTACATTGTGTTGTTCCTGAACATCTGGGCAGAGGGGGGACCTCCTTCACTTGGGCCTCCTCAAAACACAGCTTCCTGGACTGGAGCTACGTCTATGTTTATGCCTCATTAGGAACATAAGCCATCATCCCAGGATTTTCTTTCTGGAGCTACCACTAGCTATGTGGGTGAATTATTTCCCAACTTTGAACTTGGGTTTTGAAAATGGAACAAGTCAGAGGAGGCTTGCTGTAATTGATGAAAGTGGAGGAAAATACCACTCAGATTTAATGCCTAATCATACACTCTTATATCGTTTCCTGGGTATCCATCTCTGCTTCACAGTGACTCCTCAAGCCTGGAATCGGTGTCCCACTTCCTAAGGAAGAGTGTAAGACTTCAAGGGGAGCGGCTCTGCCACCTGCTCGATGCGTGGCCTTCTGTGGGTCACCTCCCCTCAGCCATCACTGATTTCCTTCCCAATAAATGGGGCAGAGACACGGGAAATGCAGGGTAATTCTCAGGACCATCTCAGACATAATTAATATAGCACTTGGTAGATGCTCGTACTATTACTGTTACTGCCGGCAGAGCCTCGCAGCACACAGCATTCAACAAATTTTTGTTGAAATCCATCTTTTTTAAGAACAAAGCAAAGGCTTTTGCTTTATTGATTTAAAAATTCCTAAAGAAGAGTAGCATGGCTATAGAATTAAAACAGACTTTGTTTCCAATATAATGTTAAGCACAAAAAATATGCTTTCAGAACTAGCAAAGGCTTCAAGTAATGTTATATAAATAATACTGATGTTTATATTCTCTAGGTGCATTAAGATTTATGTGGAGAATAAATATCAAAATTAAACTAGAAATGAAATATTAATGTTTTGAGTGGGATTGTTAGGTTTTCTTTACATAGTTCTGAAATTTGCATAGATAATTTTTAAAAAAGCCCTATTTTCTAGCAATAGAAAATTTGGGAGAAGGATGGGCAATCCCTCCCCAAAATCAATCCGCAATTGAAAACCCTATAAACAGCAAAGAAGCACTGACAATAGTGTTTTGCCTGTTGTACGTAGGGTCGTAGGGTCGCTATGAGTTGGATACCAACTTGATGGTGCCTAACAACAACAGTTATAGAAAATAGTAGAGAAAGATAGTAAAGGTATAAATGCAAAGCTAGTTGGATTAGTTAGGGTTCTCTAGTGAAACAAACCAATAGGGTGTGTGTGTGTGTGTGTGTGTGTGTGTAGATTTATTATAAGGAAGTGGTTCGTACAATTAGAGAGGCTGAGGAGTCTGGAGACCCAGAAAAGCCAATGATATGCGTTCTAGTCAGAGAATACCAATGTCCCAGCTTGAAGATAGTCAAGTACAGAGATTTCCTCTTACCCAGGCTTCTTTTCTTTTTTCCTTTTCTTTCTTTCTTTTTTTTTTTTTTTTTTTTTGGTTGTTTTGTTTTCTATTTAGGCCCTCAACTGATTGGATGAAGCCCACCCACAGTACTGAGGGCAATTTGCTTTACTCCATCTACTATCCAAATGTGAATCTTATCCAAAAACACCCTCCCTGTCACACCCAGAATAATGTTTAATCAGATATCTGGGCATCCTATGGCCCAGTCAAGTTGACACATAAAATTAATCATCATACTAGGGTTCTGGAATGTTTGCAAAATGCAGAAAAGAAGACAAAACTCAAAGTCTCCCACCCAAAGATAACCATTATTAGAATTTTGGTGCATTTCTTACCTGTCTTTTTTATGTATCACAAATAGATTATTTAAATCACTCATTCTGTTTGACTAGAGATGCCATGCTTTCTCTTTTCTTATTAGGAAAGTCATGAAGACTTCCTTTTGCCTCTGATTTTCCATTTACAAAACAATTATTAGAAAACCTGCCTGAGTATGTAAAAGATACTGCAAATATAACCAAATGAAATGAACGTGGGCCACAGTTCCATGTCTCTCCCCAAGGAGGTAAACTGTGAAAACTAAGTTAAAACTAGTAAGGTATGGGTCTAACAGACTCGAGTAATGTAGTTTCATTTGCCTTGTACACACTAATTCTGTTTATAAAGTGTAAAGATATATATATTTTGGAACCAAAACAGACAAAATATTTTAAGAAAGGTTTAAACTAAAACACAAAATCACTTGCAACAAAAAGAAATACCTATACATCCTTAAGAAGGATATGGGTCTCAGTGATTTCAAGTCCCTGTTACCAGTTAAGGGTTAAGGAGCTGGGAAAGAGAGTGGGTGCTAGCAATTTCTGGGAGACAACAGAGAATTCCAAGAGATGGAAGTGCCTATTATCCTGATTTGATTAGTATATTTTGTATACATGTAATGATTTATCATAATGTACCCCATAAAGCCTCCATGTTGGGGGCTTGCACGTTACTGTGATGCTGAATGCTATGCCACCAGCGTTACAGATATCAGCAGGGCCACCCATGGTGGACAGGTTTCAGCTGAGCTTCCAGATTAATACAGATGAGGGAGAAGGACCTGGTAGCCCACTCCCAAAATAGCCATTGAAAACCCTATGAATAATAGAGAAGCACTGTCAGATACAGTGCTGGAAAATGAGCCCCCCAGGCTGGAAGGCATTCAAGAAGTGATTAGGGAAGAGCTGCCTCCTCAAAGAACAGTCGACCTTAATGATAGGAATGGAGTAAAGCCCTGGGACCTCCTTTTGCTGATGTGGATGAGCCAAATGAGAAGAAACATAGTGTCTGCAACAATGGGCTCAAACACTAAAAGATCCGTGTGCACGGCAGTGTTGGGTAGTGCTTCATTCTGTTGTACATAGGGTAGCTATGGGTCCTATCTGACCGGCTGGCACCTAACAACAACAACTCCATAAAGATGTACAAATATTGTGCCTCAATTAAACAAACAAACAAACAGCTGATAGGAAAACCCTCCCCAACGTCCAGCCTCCTGTTTTCCCCAACCCACCTGAAGGTGTTAATGGTCCGTCTCATCTTCCCTGTGTCCCAGGGCTCTGGAGGTGCGAGTGACTAGGGACGCCCCCAATAAATTAAGGGCGGCAGCCTCTGTGAGGAGGGAGCGGTGGCTTGTTCAGCATTTTAAGCCTTTTAGCTGGTGTCCTTTATCGCGGATTGATTTACTGGATATTTATGCAGCGGGCAGGGGGATTTGAAATATACCATAAGCGCTTCCTGCAATGTCAGTCTCCGATGTTAGTGGTCTGAACGAGGATGTAATTCATATCCGCAGGTGCTTACTCTAGTATCAAGTACTTCAATAACATCATGCCTGTGGAATCCACGGCTCCCGGGGGACCTATTTGTATCCTGATATGCCCGCGGCCTTCCTCTGTGTGTTTTCCTTTCTTAAGGAGCTCTCATTTCCTTCAATAGGATATGTTTTATTTCATCCCTTTTCCTGCATTTACTCATATTAATGTCGCCGCATGCACTGGTAATAGCTGGGCCTGGAAATAACCCGCATAGCCGCGTAAATACGAGCCTGAAACGCAGCGCCTGGGCTGCATTATTACGAGCGAGCGAGCGGAATGCAGCGCGGCGAGAGTAATGTTTCCTTGTGGAGCTCGACCTCGCTGGAGCCCCGGGAGGCTGTGTTGGAGAGGCGCGGCCCAGAACACGGTGGTCCCTCTCTCTCCCCAGCGCAGGTGGGGCGGGAGCCAGGAAGGAAAATGCAGAGCTTTGAATACCTCATTTCTAGCTAGGAAGCTGTTGGCTGATTGATAGACACACAGCCCAGTCAGTCACAGCATTCCCTTCGGGTGTGGGTCTCTTTTACTCTTCTGTCTGAACACAACAACAGAATTGGCCAAAGCAGAGATTTTCTAGAAGTTAAGACTCAGAGGCTGCGGGGCTGCAAGGTGGTGATAAAATGCTGTCTTTGGGGCAAGTTTTACTCTTCTTTCTTCTCTCTGTCTCTATCTCTTTCTCTTTCTGTGTCTGTCTCTTTCTGGTCCTTTGTTTATTGGTTTGGAGGATGAGTTTGCGCTGGCTAGACAGTATTGCTTGCCTGCAGCTGTACCACGCTCGTGTCCGATCCTGTCTGATCTCGGAAGCTAAGCAGGGTCAGATCTGGTTAGTCCTTGGATGGGAGACTTCCTGGGAATACCGGGTGCTGTGGGCTGGGAAGAATGACGCGGCAGCCCACTCCTGAAAGAATCAGCCATTGAAATCCTATGACAGGCAGAGAAGCACTGATATGGTACCGGACATGGCACAGTGTCACATAGTGTCTTATTCTGTTGTACCTAGGGTGGCAATGACTCAAACCCGACTGGATGGCACCTGATAACAACTGGAGGTGTTGCTTAGTGGAAAGGCAATCTTTTCTGGGCCTCTGGACAATTTGTTTCATTTGTTTTCTAGCCCTCACATTTTTCATCTGTAAAATGAGCTCACAATCTGGCTGCTATTAACATCATAGGAAAGCACAGACAGAAACATATTTTTCAGAATGTATATTGTAAGCATATAGAGAGGAACTAAGGATTGTGTTCAGAGTTACTTAGGACACAAAATGAATTTTCTCTGGAAACGATTTTACAACATAAGATTAAGATAATTATTACATACCTCTAGTATTAATACACTTGGAGATTTATAGATGCTTTAATTCAAATGGTGTAGGTTCACTCATTCATGTATGTGTTAAAGTTCTGTTTTATCAGCTCCACTCCCAAAAATCAATCCACCATTGAAAACCCCATGAACAGCAGAGAAGCACTGACAATAGTGTTTTGCCTATTGTACGCAGGGCCTCTATGAGTCGGATACTGACTCAACGGCACCTAACAACAACAACAATAAACATTGGCTAGAAGGATCCTTGTCTCGTATTATGAGATGGGGATTGTCTTAGGTGAAGGAGGAGATCGGCAAGGAAGCTATTTGTAGACACAGGCTGGTAATGTTGAGGCTGTTTGGAAGTCAGGGAACATGATACATGGCATACTGTAGCATGTATTATTCATAATACATGTACATCATATTGCATTGTGTGTGTGTGTGTGTGTGTGTGTGTGTGTGTGTGTGTGTGTGTCATATTTATGTGGTATGATACAGGCTGTCATCCCTGGGGCTTGTAGATAGGCAGCTTCTCCTCTTAGGTTGCTGGTTAGAAATATTTCCTTCTTTTGTGGAAGGAGGAGAATCAATGCAGAGAGATAAAGGGAGAGAGGATAATCTCAATGTAAACAATGTGACTTTATGCATACACTGGAAAAGTGGGGGAGTATTACCCAAATATGCATTTGAGTTTTACTACATATTAGTCATAAGGCTCCATAAACCTTGTAAGTTGATAAAAGTGTAACCAAAAGTGATATAATAGTTGCACAGTGGAAAAAGCCAGTGCAGTATTACTCTGTACCCCACCATCATTTACCGATAAAGGGAGAAGAAAAAAAGAAATATTTCCTTGTTGTGTGAACAGCTGTCATATTGGTTGAGAAAGGACATGTGCAGATACTATGGACTTGATCCTTGCTAAAGAATTAATCCTGCGATATTGGAAACTTTGGGGAAATTTTCTTTTTTTCTTCTGCTCCTTTTTTTGCAGTCCTTGGGGGCTGAACCCAGGGCCTCACATATACTTTGCAATCGCTCTACCACTGAGCTGCGCCTCCAGCCCCTTTTTTATTTGTTGTCTTGAGACAAGGTCTTGCCAAGTTATGTGGGTTGCCTCTGGCATCGAGCCTACGATCCTCCTGCCTCTGCCTCCCGAATCACTGGGATTATAGGAGTGAGCTACCACACCCAGCAAAATTTTTATTTAAAAGATGGGATTTGAAGGAACTTTATGATACATATTTCTTGGTTGTGGGAGGGGCAGCTCAGTGGAATCTCAGTTTTGCAAACTTAATCTAAAGATCCTTTTCTTCTTGAAAAGGATAGCCTTCTAATCAACTAGCAGCTCTTGGAAGATAAGCTGCTCTGCAGAAACTGGTGAAAGGTTGCATTCTTGTAGGCAAAGGTATCTCCACAGACATCTTTTTAGGAAATTTCTTTTCCTATATGTGAATTGGTCTGCAGCCATAGCACCCTGGTATCCAGTCCTGTCTGATCTCTGAAGCTAAGCAGCGTCAGCCTGGTTAGTCCTTGGATGAGAGACCACCTGGTAATATCAGGTGCTGTAGGCTAGGGAGAAGGACCTGGCCATCTGCTTCTGAAACAATCAGGCATTGAAAACCCTATGAATAGCAGAGAGGCACTGACGTAGTGCTGGGCATGGCACGGTGTCGGGGAGTGTTTCGTTCTGTTGTACATAGGGTCACTATGAGTCTCACCCGACTCCATAGCACCTAACAACAACAACAACAACACATATGAATTTGGGCTGGGGTTTAGTTCAGTGAGCAGAGTGCTGGTATACACTTTCTGAGGACCTGGGTTTGATCCCCAACACCGCAAAAATGGGAGAAGGATGTGGCAGTCCACTTTCAAAATAAGCCTGAAACAGTCATCCATTGAAAACCCTATGAGGGCCACTAAGAGTCAGACTCAACTCAACGGCACCTAAGTTAACATATATGAAGTTAGATCATCCTCTCACCAAAACCAAATGATGGTTCCTGGTAAAATCATCCCTCAGGTGGCCTGAGGAGCCAGCCTCAGCCAATGCCGATAGAACTTGGGAGCAAACCAGACTTGGGGCTCAAACTCAGCCTTTGAAGTCCCTAAGGATATCATGCCATGCTGAAGAATGTGGCCTATCCATGGTGCACAGGTGGTGGGTTACATGACTCAAATAGGCAGGGAGCCTGCCGCTGTACCACTGTGGCGTCTGATCCCATCAGATCTCGGAAGCTAAGCAGGGTCGGGCCTCGTTAGTAGTTGGATAGCAGACCACCTAGGAATACTACATGCTGTAAGCTTGGGAGAAGGACCCAGCAAACCCACTCCCAAAAATCAATCCGCCATTGAAAACCCTATGAATAGCAGAGAAGCACTGATAATACTGTTTTGCCTGTTGTACGAAGGGTCGCTATGAGTCAGACCCCAACTCAATGGCACCTAATAACAACAATAGCATAGGCAGGGAGAGATTTAGGGTATGACACCTGTGGCCAGGAGGTTGTCTTTCCCAAGAGCATCAGTCTCCCAGCAAGAGGACAGGTCCAAGGTTCCAAAAGGAAAATGGCGGTGGTGTTGGGATGGTAACAAGCTGAGGTACTGTGGACATGCCCTTTCATAGGAAGGAGAGAGGCCATCTCCCTGATGCCTTACTAGCACAAGCTCACTATTTATTGTCCAAAAATAGAGTTGCCTTGCATTTGTCACATAAGGGCATTCCATAGGAAAGGGAGCAAATGTGTGTGAATGTGAAATCTGCTATGGGGCTAATGTGCCTGTTCTATCCAGGAGGAAACTGAGCCTTGGGAAGTTTTATAGTTTGTTTGAGGCCACACCAGAACTATTTAGACCCCAAGTTGTTCCCACCACACTATTTCCCTCCAAGACACTTTCCATTTAAAGTTAGATAATGATTCATTTGACTAGCATCTTTTAAGGATTACTATGTGCCAAGTATGATAAGCACTGAGGATATAAAAATCAGTCCTAATTCACAAAAGGTTGAGGTCTTTCTCAACAAGATGGTGGTTGAGTGGAATCTTATGAATAAATAATTAAATGCATGGCACCCATAGTTAATGCGAGTAGCCTAGAAGGAGGAAGTGGACAAGCTAAAGCTTTTAAGAATCTAGGGATTCTGGGAAGAGGGAGAAGGATGAAAATTTCAGACGGAGATGTCGACCTGAGCAATATCTTGACAATTGGGAACTAGCTTGGTGTTTTAGTTTGCTTTGTCTTTCTATAACAAAAAACCTGAGTCTGGGTTCTTTATAAGAAACAAAATTTAATTTAGCTCCTGATTTTGGAAACTGAGAGTCCAAGATTGGGCAGTCACATTGTGTGGCCTCTAGTGAGGGCCTTCTGCCTGCATTACAACATGGCAGATGGCATCATGTGGTGAGAACATATGTCACAGAGAGGATCACATGATGAGAGAGGAAACAGGAGATAAAGCAGGGCCAGGCGTGCACTCTCTTTCTCTCTCTTGTATACCACAACCTAACATATTCTATGATAGCTGCATTTATACCTTCTGAGAGTGTTGCTCCCATGGCCTAATTATTTTCCTTAAAGCCTTTACCACTTCAACACAATTGCAGTGGGGACTAAGTTTCCAGCATATGAACCATTGGAGAAGAGACCATATCTAAACCACAGTATGTTTGGGGATCTGAGAGGAAATTGAGCTCATCAAAATGGATAGTACTAGTACTCTTTGGGAGAAACAGGAGATGAAGCTGCCCAGATAATGGATTATCTCAAGTTCTGGCAGGTAGTGAGGGGGCCCTCTTACTGAAGGAATAGTAAATTACTGCTTCAGAAAACTAAGGCCAAGTACTTGCCTATCATGCATGAGGCCCTGGGTTTGATCCTCAGCACTGCCAAAGAGGAAAAAAAAAAAAAAAGAAAAAAGAGAAAAGAGAAAAGAAAACCAAGGTCAAAGCTGAAGTCTAAATGTTATGTGGACACAGTGTCCAATGACACTGGGAATTATTTCCCTGGATGAAGGTATGTTCTTATTTTAATTGATTTCTAGAGTGCTTTTTATATATTAAGGAGGTTTAACTACTCAGGCATTTCTGGTGATTACACTATGGTAAGATGTATTTTGCCTCTTCTCATCCACCCCTGCCTTTTTTGTGGTACTTGGGGGTACATGCCTTGTGTATACTTTATAAGTTCTTTACCACGGCTTGCATCCCAGCCTGTTTATTTTACTTTTAGTTTGAGACAGGGTCTTGCTGAGTTATGAGGCTGCCTCTTGTCTCAAACTTGCAACCCTTCTGCCTCAGCTTCCTGAATCACCGGGATTACAGCCATGCCTGGCTCCATCTCCTTCTTAAAATCCTGGAACCTAAGGGATGGGAGGAGGACTATGGTACTGTATTTCAAAGCTGCAGGGATGATACACATCAACTAATATAAGCAGATAAAGCTAGCTGGAGGCTAGTCTTCACAACATAGTGGGAGTTTGTGCCCACCCTCCCATGCCTGGGCCTCACAGCCCTGTTCTCTTTGTCTTGGTGGAAATTAGTTGTAAGGCTCCACTTGGGTATCATGTGGTGAGGAAATGGAGCTCTGGGCTGCTGGTTACTTCCCAGCAGCAGATCTGCACTGAGGGAAGCATGACTTTGGAGGACACGTACCTATTTCTGCCAGGGTTCATTCTTACAGCAAGGTGAGGTGCAAGGTAGAGGTAGAGCAAGGTAGAGAGGTAGAGGACAAGGAAGCCTCAACTAAGGGAAATTAACATGGCGATGGGCACGGTCGGATCTGCAATGGCAGCTCCTACAGGCTCCAGCTGCTAACTCATCCTTCTGCTCCTGGGGGCTCTGAAAGCCACACTCTCAGTCAGCTTCCCAAGTGTCTGCTAGGGCCATGAGGAGTTTTGATTTTGAAAACACTTCTCTATGAATCCCACGCCTGTGTGGCGGGAGAAACTTTGAAAGCAAAATGGGGTCCCGTTTCTAGGGAGCAGAGCTTTGCTTTCTTTGTTTGACTAAAACCTCAAGTAAAAGAAGCGAATGGAGTGGGAATAATTAGCCACAATGGGTGGTGTAAATCCAAAGAGAAAAATAATCCATCAACTTTAGAGCAATTCATTTAAAACTGGGAGTGTGGTTTATTTGACCTGCATTTGGGAGCAAATATTAATGGAGAAGTAAAGGCAGCTTATGGCTTTTTCAGTTTCTTTCATTTCCCCCTAGATGTCTTTGATAGAAACTAATTATCAATGCTCTTGATTTAATTTGGAAAAAAAATTGGATGAAGGCTTTTCTGAAGTCCCCAGTCAATGTTCATAGCCCAGGAGAACGAAAATTAACCCCCGATCTTTCCCTCCACAATTATTCTGGCCAGTGGAGTCCAAGGAGTCCACTTTAGAAAATAAGAAAAATTATTATTATTATGGTGATTATTATTTTTTAAATAAAAATTTCTTGTGGGAATGCAGGAAGACCAGAGGAAATTTTCCCAGTGCTAAAGTTGCTTTTATTAACCCACTAAGCAGATACCACAAAACTTTCATTAATTGAAATCCAACTAAATTGAACTCATTCTTTTTTTTTTTTTTTTTTTTGCACATTCTGCTTTTAAGAAAATCATAGCCAATTGCAAGAAAACAAGATGCTGTCGGGAACTTATCCTAAAATAAGTCAGGGTAGTTTTATTCAGGATCTATTTCAGATGTATCCCAATCATGGACACTTTCTCCATTTTATCTGCAATGTATTTTCAATTATTGATGTCCTCTGGGGTTGTATCTTCAGTTTTCTTTTGGATTGAGAGTGTGGGGTCTGGGTTTGAATCTTAGCCCAATCATTTATAAGTCTTGTGATGTCTTTGGAATGGGAAAAATATAAATATGTACTCCTATGATTAACTGAGTTAATACATGTCAAGTACTAGCACAGGGGCTAGCATAGAGAATAGGCTCCATAAATGTTGGCAATTATTGTAAATCTACATGATGTTCATGCATAATACTTTTCCTCCTCTATATCCATGGCTTCGGTTTCATTTTATGCTAATGTTGAAGCACCCAAAGAGAGATATAAGAATGTGCCTACGCATTTATAATTATGGCTCTTTGTCCCATGGCTTAACTATCCACTGGACCTTTCTTTCCATTGCCTTTCACCCCTGAGGCTCTTTTACTATCCCTTCCAAGTATTCAGTGGGGTTCCATATCCCCTTAAATTGCACCACTGCACGCCAGTATAGGGATGCCCACCAAGAGCCTAGGTCTTCAGTTTTGACTATTGTTATGTTCTAGCGAGGCCACAATCTACTCATCTAGCAGACTAGGCATCCGTTGCAAGTGGGATGCATCCAAGGCTTGGATGCCTCAAGATCTGAGTGTCCCTCTCCTCATTCACCAGGAGACTACTGTGACTTACTTTTTTAGAGAACTCACCAACAGTAAATCCATCATGCCTCCTCTCCCTGTTACTCTGGGAGGATCTTGGTCAGCATTCAAGACCCTCCAACTCTCTCCCTTCTTATAGCTCTCAGCTTCTTCTCCCCAACCCACCTTCTCACACTTCTCATTTCAAGCTTTCTACCATCTCAGAGTAAGCAAATTCCTTGCATCCTCAAAACTGTCGCTAAGGGCCAGGTGTGGTGGCGCACAACTGTGGCTTGGGAGGTGGAGGCAGGAGGATCGCAAGTTCAAGACCAGAGGCGGTCTGCATAACTTAGCGAGACCCTGTCTCAAAAAAAGTAAAAAAAAATGGGCTGGGGGTGCAGCTCAGTGGTCCAGCACTTGCAGAGCATGTAAGCACGAGGCCCTGGGTTCAACCCCCAGTACCAAAAAAAAAAAAAAAAAGTGTGCTCCTGACTGTGCTCCTGACAAATGTCCTTCATTTAATGACGTCACAGGCATGCGCTCCAACTCTTATTTTTCGTTTTATGACCTGTTTATCTGTGACATTTACCCTGCTCTTCATCAGCTCCCATCTCCACAACATACCTGCCCCTTACCATGACCCATAACCATTTCCACCCTGAAGAAGTAACTTCCTTGTTCCCATTTTTTCCCTTTCCTTTCCTTTCTTTTTCCTTTCCTTTCCTTTCCTTTCCTTTCCTTTCCTTTCCTTTCCTTTCCTTTCCTGTGTTTTCTTTTCTTTTCTTTCTTTGTTATGTCCATTTTGAAAATCCTGGGTCCATTCAAGTATCTGACTTTATCTTGCCTAAACGTGGACCACTGCATTTGCTAAATAAAACATGATTGCCATAGAGATCAGTAGATCCTAAATTCATGCTATTCAGCCTTAACTGGATCTTCTTCCTCTATGAATTAATCATTTCAAACCTTTTCATTCTTCTCAATGGCCTGTGACACCCTATATTTCAGGCCCTCCATTAATTCTCTGACCCCATCCCTACTAGTTTCATAATTATTCACACATGTCCAGCAACACTGGCCTCCATTCCAAATCTTAAACTTATCTGTGGTGGTCAGTTTTTGTGTCGACCTAATAAGCTATCGTCCCCAGTTACTTAACCAAACACTAATGTTGCTGTTGCTGTGAAGGTATTTTGTAAATGTCCTTAAAGCTCATCATCACCTGACTTTAAGTGAGGGAAATTATCGTAGATAATCTTAGGGGACTGAGTCAATCAGTTGAAAGGACTGAGGAGTTTCCTTGTGAACTGTAGCTTCCATTTACGCTTCACAATTCCAGTGTGTCCTTCCTAATGTGTGATCTACAGAGGTTGGATTTGCCTAGGTGGCTTCACAATCACTGAGGCCAATTCCTTGCAATAAATCTCTTAACGTAATAGGGCTGGAGATATGGCTCAGTGGTAGTGTGCTTGCCTACCATGTATGAGGCCCTGGGTTCGATCTCCAGCACCACACACACACACACACACACACACACACACACACACATACACACACACGATCTTAATATATGTCTCCTACTGGTTGTTTTTCTGGTTGATCCCTAACATGGATGTAAAAACACCTAAAAATGTTAAAATGACTTTAGAGTTGAGCATTGCACAGAGGCTGGAAGAAGTTTCAGGAGCATGATAGAAAAATCTGAGATTGCCTTCAACAGACTGTTAGGAGAGATATGGACATGAAGGTCACTGTGAGGGCTCAGAAGGAAGTGAGCTTCATGGTAGAGAAGGCCTAAATTGTCTTAGAGAATACCTAAGTTGTCATAAACAAATTGTGGTCTTAGAAGGGGTGACATTAAACATGCTAATAGTGAGGTCTCAGAAGGAAATGAGGAACATAATTTTGGAAACTAGAGGGAAACTATTCTTCTTATATAGCGGCAGAAACCTTAGTTGAATTGTGTATTAGGTGATACAGATAGTAGAAGATTTAAACAATGTGCTTGGATATTTAGCTGAGGAGATTTCCAAGCAATGTGTCAAAAGTACAGCCTTGTTTCTTCTTGCTGCTTATAATAAAATGCAAAAGGAAAGAGATAAAATGAGTGAAAAATTATTAATAAAGAAGGAATAAGACTTGATTTAAAAATTCTTAGCCTATCTAGATACCAAAAGATGTTAAAATTAGGAAATTTACTACCAGGAAAGCTGTCCTCTGAAGCTAAAGCCACGAGTGTGGCTGACAGCCTTTTGCTAGTACCTAGAAAGCATAAAAAAGTAACATATCTGCCATAAAGAGGGTTCCTTGAAGAGATGTGGCATATTACTCATCGATCCCTTTAGCCATCTCAGCAGAAGGCAGGCACAGAGATGAAATTATGTGGGAAAGACCTGTAGAGGAGTCTTTGGGCTAATGGAGTAAATTCCCATAACATACATAGGAGATGCACAAGGTTTTTGAGACTGGTACACCAGCAGAAACATGGCAGCTTGAACTGAGAGAACACAAAGGCAGGACCAAATGAAAGAAAGCCAGAGGACTCCCAAAATTCTAAGGGCAGGAAACAGACTGATAAAACACATATTACCCTTCATGAAAAAGAAAGGACGGCCCAGAAAGCAGGACCATGGTCCCAGAGAGTGGAGCCTCCAGCACAGAGAATTGTTCAAAGGCTTTGAGGCAAAATGGAATTTGCTTTCCTAGATTTATGAATTGCTTAGGACTGGTAATGTTTTCTCCCTTTCATTTTGTTCCTCTTTGAACAGGAATGTCTACCACTGGCATCTTTTGGCTATCCCATCGTTGTATTTGGGGAACAGATCATTTATTTCCAGTTTCACAGGTCCCTAGATGGAGAGGAATTTTGCCCCAAGATTGATCATATCCAGGATCACACTTATACTTGATTTAGAAGCTTTAGGTGATGAGATTTGAGATTTTTGAGCTGATGACACCTAAAAGACTTTTTGGACTTTAAATTGGTGCTGTGATAGGTTGAGAATCTGGGATATGTTGGAACCAGAATGTCTTTTGCATGTTGGCGGGGCACGAATTTTAGGGGCCAGGGGATGACCTCTGGTTGGCTGAAGAATGGCTCCCAAATATGCTGTTGTTGTTAGGTGCCGTTGAGTCCGTATCTGACTCAGCAACCCTGCGTACAACAGGTGAGACACTATTGTCAGTGCCTCTCTGCTGTTCACAGAGTTTTCAATGGCAGATTGATTTTTGGGAGTAGGTTGCTGGATCCTTCTCTCAGCCCCAAAATATATCCACATAATAATCCCTGGATCTTGTGACTATTCCCACACATGGCCAAAGGGTCTTGGCAGGTGTGATTAAATTAAGAGTCTTGAGGTGGGGCATATATTCTGGATTATCCCCAGGGGAACTAATGGAAGCGTCTTTAAATGAGAGAGACAGAGGGGGAATTGAATGCAGAAGAAATAGGAGATGTAGGGATGGAAGCAAGAGACTGCAGTGGTGTAAGAAGGAGTCACAATCTAAGAAATGTGGGCAGCTGCCAGAAACTAGAACAGTGAGGAAACAGATTGTCTCCCTCAGCATCCAGAAAGGACCAGCCCTGTGAGGCTTTCACTTTAACTCTGTGAACTCCTGGTTTCCAGAATTATGAGATTAAATGTGTATCATTTTAAAGCACAAAGTTTATGATAATTTGTTACATCAGCAAGAGGAAATTTGTAAACTGTCCAATATGCTATCCCTTCCTCTTTAAATTCTCTTTCTCCAAGTACTTATTTGGCTCACTGCTTCACTGTATTCAAATATGTGCTCATGTGCACAGGCTACAGTGACCTCTTTATTTGAAATTGCTTTCTACCTCTCCTCTGACCAGAAATCTTCTTCTTTCTTATCCCGATCTATTTTCCCATGGGGTTGCCATACTATCTAATTTATTATACTATACTGTTGTTGTTAGGTGCAGTCGAGTTGAGTCTGACTCATGGTGACCTGATGTACAACAGAACAAAACACTCCCTGATACTGTGCCGTGCCCAACACGATGTCAATGCTTCTTTGTTATTCGTAGGGTTTTTGATGGCAGATTGTGTTTGGATTCTTTCAGGAGTGGATTTCCAGGTCCTTCTCCCATTTTTGCAGTGCTGGGGATCGAACCCACGGCCTCTAAGAGTGCAGAGCAGCACTCTATCAACTAAACTAAACTCCAGCCCTTCTATGCTATAACTTACTTATTTTTATTCTTTGTATATTATCTGTCTGCCTGCACTGGAATATAAACTCCACAGTGGCAGGGATCTTTGTGTACTTTGATCATTAATGTATTCCTAGTACCCAAATGGGCTGGGATTTAGCTCAGTTGGTAGAGCACCGCTCTGCAGTCTCTGAGGTCCTGAGTTTGATTCCCAGCACCACAAAAATGGGAAAAGGACGTGGCAATCCACTCCTGAGGCAATCCCAAAACAATCAGCCATTGAAAACCCTGTAAGGGTCACTATGAGTCGGACATGACTCGACGGCACCTAACAACAACAACAACAACAGTACCCAAACGGTGCCTGGCACATAGTGGGCACCCTATGAATATCTGTTGAATTAAAAAATCCTCCTACTCAATTACTTCACTCCTCATCCTCAGCAGATGATCCTACTTGCACTTTCATAGAAAAAGAAAAATAGCAATCGTGAGAAAGAGTATCGTTAATTTTCTGCAGTTATGCCTATTCACTGATTCACTGTCGTCTTCTTCCCTTTGTACCTTTTACAATAGAACTGGAACTTCCTCTCCTATTCTAAGCTAATCCTTCCACCATGGTTCTGGTTTCCACCATCCCCACCTGCTCAGGAAAATCAAATATAAATTATCTCCATTTTTATACTATCATTCTTTGTCTCTCTTTCTTTCTTGGCTTTTTCCCCACCAACAGTTAAACATGTTCAAGATTCTTACAATTTAAAAACAACAATATTCTCTTGACCTCCTCCCTTCACCAAAGTCTGTTATATTGTTTCTCCTTCTCGACCCAATCTCTGGAGTCACCATCATTATTAGCCCTGCCTCCAGGTTCCCCATCTGATTGTCAGTCCACTGCCATCTGGCTTCCACCCACCACTCCTCACTGAAACTGTTTATTCTCATGTATAGAATGATCCCCGTGGCTAGAGTTAAGAGACATTCTTTAGTCCTTATCTTAGATGAACTCTCAGGAGCATTAGGCAATAATCACCACATCCTCCCTCTTGGCACTGTCTACTCCTTTGCTTTTTGCAAGAACTACCCTTCCAGTAGAAGAAGTGCAACCAGAGTGCTCATTGGAAGCAAGAATGGCCAGACTGCGTCTTACATATTTCGGACATGTGATCAGGAGAGATCAATCCCTGGAGAAAGACATCATGTTTGGGAGAGTGGCAGGTCAGTGAAAAAAAGGAAAACCCTCCACCAGATGGATTGACAGTGTCTGCAACAATGGGCTTAAACACAAATAAGATCATGTGCCTGGCACAGAATCGGGAAGGGTTTTGATCTCCTGTGCATAGGGTCACTATGAGTCGGACTTGACTGGATGGCACCTAACAACAACAACAACAAACGCTTCCAGTTGTCCTTCTGATTTTCAGATTGTGCTTTCTCGGTCACCTTGCCAGCTTCCTCCTTTTTTGCCCCTTCAGTGTTGCAGTTTCTGAGTTTTCCCCTTGTCTCCTTTATCTTTTCATATCACATGTTTTTTGAAGCCATGGATTCAAGAACCATCTACAAGCCAGTTACTCCCAAATGAGCAAGTACCTTAGACACAGGCCAGCTGTAATTCTAGGTGCTGTGGATAAAGCAGTATGTGAGATGGGCATAGCCTCCCAGTGTTTCTACTGGGGTCTGAAGACTAAAACTAAGAAAAAATGTCAATCTAATAGTAGAAGTGCTGTTAGAACTCTTTCAGAATAATGGGAGAGAGGGTAATTGGATGGGCCCAAGGCTGAAAGGCTAATTTTGTTGCTGTTGTTTGGTTTTGGTTTTTGTTTTTCAAAGCTGGGATCAAACCCATGGCTCACACATGCTAGGCAAGCACTCTACCGCTAAACTACCCCCATAGGCCCAAAGCCTAGTTTAGGTAGAATGGTCAAGGGAGGCCTTGTTAGTAGCTGAGCAAGACAGGGACCTTGAGGGGCAAAGTCCTATAATAATGCGGCTTCAAAATGTTCTTTCCTTTTTCTCAGCTACAAGTTTATAATGCCAGTTGGATATTCCTAGAGGCATTCCTGGTCCCCATCTTTATGATGCAAGTGGAGAAGGCCCCAAATGCTGCCATTTTAACCTTTTGAATATGAGCTCCATGACCTCGAGCTAAATGTGCCCAAAAAAGTGTCCGCCATCTTTCCATCTTGAACTGTGACCTTAAACTGAGCATGCTCAGGAACGTGCATACCCCTAAAGTGCCTTCCTATAAGAATATTTATAGGCTCCTCAGGTTAAATCCACATGCCTCCTTTGTTTGAGAAGGACATGGCTTTGGAAATACCTCCTGTGCTCTTCTTACCTGCTGCAGGTAATAACCCTTTCTCTACTCTTTTATTTCTTGGCAGTGCCCATTTTGGCCTTGCAGTCACCAAAATGTGAATTCACTGCGTTAGGTTACAGCCTCTGCAAGTGGTCTTTAAGTTGAACAAGGTTGAGACTGGGAGAGGTTACTAAGCACAGAACTAAAGGGGGCACCAGTATCTCAAGAATCAAATGCTATTTTAATGAAATAACTTTAAAAAGTAAAATCAATGACCCAAATACTAAGAACAGAACATTAAAACTCAAAAAGGATCAGTAAGATGAAGTTGTTGTTGTTGGTAGGTGCCATCGAGTTGTGTCCGACTCATAGTGACCCTTATAGGGTTTTCAATGGCTGATTGTTTCGGGATTGCCTCAGAAGTGGATTGCCACATCTTTCTCCGGTAAGATGAGGTAAATTCAAAATTATTTAAGGTCATCATTTGGTCAAGAGCAATTTACATAACTGAAAATGAGATAAGCAAAGAAGTAGATCATGAAAACATGATTGATGAACTTTCTTCTGTTGAAGCCAGGAAAGTGAAGTTACAATAAATTCTGGCTTTGGTAAAAGAAAAAAGTTAAACTTAAAATGATGATGTGAATTTTTCTTTTGTCTTTGAGTTCCAACTTTATTTTTCAAATCACTAGATTATAAAGATGGAGAAACAGAAAGATTATGAGAAGAGCTACGGATAAACAGAAGACCTCCGGAAGAAAGAGTTTCACTGCATTTACACTTGCTACTACCCCGTTCACATCTTCAGCCCTCCACAACTTGGGACAGAACAGCACATAGGAACCACACAAAACCTTCCATACTCATCCTTCCCATAGACAACTTCATGCTTGTTGTTGTTGTTAGGTGCCATTGAGTCAAGTCCGACTCATAGCGACCCTATGTGGAGCAGATTGAAACACTTCCTGATTCTGTGCCAGGCACAGGATCTTATTTATGTTTAAGCCCACTGTTGCAGACACTGTGTCAATCCATCTGGTGGAGGGTTTTCCTTTTTTTTGTTGACCTGCCACTCTCCCAAACATGATGTCTTTCTCCAGGGATTGGTCCCTCTTGACTACATGACCAAAATATGTAAGACGCAGTCTGGCCATTCTTGCTTCCAAGGAGCACTCTGGTTGCACTTCTAGGACAGATCTGTTGGTTCTTTTCGCAGTCCATGGTATATTCAATAGATGTCTCCAGCACAATAATTCGAAAGCATCAATTCTTTTCCTAAGTAAAGTCATTTAGAATAGTAGAAGTGCTGTTAGAATTCCCTCAGAATAATGGGAGAGAAGGTAATCGGACCTGCACATTTAGCAACCTCATGCTAGCATCAGCATAATGGCCTGGCCAATCTGCCCTCCGGCTTAGCCTCCTCATCCTTACCCGGGTGTTTTCTGCCATCCTGATAACCTTAGGGGCTCTGCGGCAGGACAGCCTTCCACAGCCAACTTTCTCATTTTCCTTGTGCAGTCTATACTCATCAACTCGAATTTTCCTTTATTTGACTCATCAACTTTCTATTGACTTACTCTCCACAATTTTCCCTGCTATCTCTCCTCTTTGCATATCATTCTATTTCTATTCTGGATTTCAGCCTTGGCACTGCCCCCTTGAAGGCCTTTCCCAAACTTGCGTCAAGATTTGTAGTTTCTTGGCATCCCCTCTTCATTTAATGTGATGGCAATTATGGCCATACCATTTCCTTGCCTGCAAAACCACTCCTCTGTAAACTGCATGAAGACAGAGAATTTTTCTTGGTGGGTGCAGATCCCAAGCACACTGACCGATCTCCCCATAGTTTCTGGGATAGTTAATCGTAATTGTCACCTTGATTCGATTGAGAAATGTCCAGTGAAGTACACCTCTGGGAGGGTCTGTGATGGTGTTTCCAGATGACCAGATAATGAAGGCTCTGACCTAATGGGCAGATGACTCCCTTAATGGATTCATAATATGATCCATTATTGGGAGGTGGTAACAGGTAGGAGGTGGAGCCGAGTTGGATGAAGTAGGTCACTGGGGCATATCCTTGCGGGCTATATTTTGCCTTGGTTTTTCACTAGAGGCTGGAATCCAGAGCCGATTCTGGGGTCTGTAGCTAGCCACCACACCAAAATAAAACTGGAAGACAGGAGTTGGCAAAAGGGAGAAGGATTTTTTTTTTTTTTCCAGTTTAGGCCCAAACTGGGGAGAGTGAAGTTCTTAGTTTCTCTCTGCATTTCCTGGGACAGTGTTACAGTTTTATAGAAAAGATGAAACAAAGCCAGGAAATAAGCACATATAAAACTTAATTGTGAGAGAGATAATCAGAACTGTTAAGTCTTCCTGGGAGATGAGTTCTTCTTGCTTATCAGAACTGTGTGAAATCTCTTCTTGGGAGAAAAGGTTGGCACTGCCATGGCTTCAGCCTATTCTCTCTCTCAGCATGGGGTCTCTGTTCCACTGTTAGTTGGCCTCTTTCTGTATTCCCTTTTCTCTGCTTCCTGGACACCATGATATGAACTGCTCTGTTCTGCCATGTCTTTCCCACCATGATGGACCAATACCCCTGAAACCATGAGCCCAAGTAAGTCTTCTCTCTTTTAAGTTTTCTCTCAGGTATTTGGGTCACAAGAGTGATAAAGCCTAATATAGTTTTCCTATTCAAATTCTGATGGGAGAGAAAGGTTAATCTGTTGTTGTTGTTAGGTGCTGTCAAGTTGTGTATGACTCATAGCAACCCTTATAGGGTTTTCAATGGCTGATTGTTTTGGGATTGCCCCGGGAGTGGATTGCAATGTCCTTCTCCCATATTTGTGGTGCTGGGAATTGAATTCCTGACCTCAGAAACTGCAGAGCGATGCTCTACCAACTGAGCTAAATCCCACCCCAAGGTTAACCTAGGTAATTACTAATAGAGTGGAATACTTTATGTTAGACCATCTCATTGGTTGGGAATTAGCTTAGAGGTTGGCAAATCTTGGATCAGGTGTCCATTGCTGGTCCAGTTGAAGGCTGTTTCTTGTTCACAGTCTATCTTCCATTGCTTGGGATTTGTGAGTGCTGAAGTCCTTTTAAGAAGAGCTGGTTTGTCACATTTAGAATGAATGACAGCTTTGGAACAGGGAATTGAGCTTGATTAGCTCACCTCCTATTATTTCATGGCATTCGCTCTTCCCAAAAGAGAGATGTTGTTGGATCAGGTAGCTCCCATTCCACTGAGTGCTCTTCCATTGACCAGTGCTTGCCTCCCAGTCCACCTCAGAGGAGACGGGCCTTCCTCAGGCCTACAGGATGGGCCTGTGGTTGCTGTTGGTATCTGGTCTATGTGGTCCATATGAATTTACTTTTAATTGAGAACACACACACAAGAGTAAGGGAATGTATGTAGGAGAAAAGCCCTCTTGGGGTTTACTTCCCTCCCCTCAAGAGAAGGCAGTGTAAGTGGCAGAACTCTGAGCATTCTGGAGCTTTCTGGTGTATTTCCTGAGCAAACACCACTAGAGAATGAAGAGTTCGATGACTCTTCCAGATAACTGAATGCATTTCGTTTTAAACAGCAAAACTAAAAACAAGAAAATATTTGAAATGGCTTCTGAGAATATTTCTAAAAAGTATTTGATACTTTTCTGCTTTTAGTAACTAAGAAGACTGCAGGTTATTTAACTTTTTAAAGGGTGCTTTGATGTCTTTATTGTCTGCATCGGTCCTTGTTCTGGGCCCTCAGGGCCCACTGAGCTGTGAAGAGCTGTTTGTTCCAGCACTAAATGGCCTCAGTCCGTTGACTTTTGTTAGTTCTGTATGTGCTTTTAATCATTATACTATGTCTTTGTAGACTCTCTGTCTTCCCCTAACATCTCTTCCCCACTGCTTCCTTCTCTTCAGGTGTGCTGCATTCAGTCTATTGTTGGCTGAGAATCCAGAAAACCAAGGCTGGTAGATGTGGCCACTGAGTGCCCATGATTTCTGAGGAAGCTTTCTTGTCCATGAGAATTATGACTTTCCAACTTAGAAATATTTCCTCTATACTGTCTCGCCTACTTTTGCATCATGTCTCAGATCCTGTAGCATGGACCCTAGAACCTATGCTCCTATACTTTGAAAAGGGCTGGGGTTTAGCTCAGTTGGTAGAGTGCTGCTCTGAGGCCAGGGGTTTGATCCCCAACACCACAAAAATGGGAGAAGGACATGGCAATCCATTCCAGAAACAATCCTGAAACAATTCAGCCATGAATTGTTTCAGGGCACGGTGTCAGGGAGTGTTTTGTTCTGTTGTACCTTAGGTCACTACGAGTTGGATGCAACTCAATGGCACCTCACCCCAATATACTTGGAAAAATTGAAAATCACAGTAAAAATCTAGATTGGAAGGATCTCCTATAAGTCGTCTGGTTTCACTTCCACTTGCGTATTTTTGGTTCTCTAGAACATGCTCTGAGAGTAGCTGAATATTCGATATTCTTTATCTTGGCCTATTTCCTTATCTGTTCAAGGAAGAACCTTCCAGCACTGACATTGTTAAGTTTTGAGGCAACAGGGGTGATAATGATGGCAATTAAAATAATCGCACCTTCACTGTCTGAAGGTATATGTTTGAACCAGACCTTCCTCTGTCGAGGGAAAGGTATGGTTTCAGATAGAGATGCTGCTGCATTGATGGTAGGATCATCTAGGAAGAGTGTCCCAGAGGTATGGGAGAGAGGCAGGGTGTCACATGGAGGTGGCTGGGCCAGAGAGCCAGGCCCAGGGATGGAAGTTCGCAGTAGAGTAGCTGCCTTGACACAGGAAATCAGATGTGTCTACCTCACCACCTTCACACCATCACTTCCTGTTACTTCTGTTCTGCTTCTCATTTTGGGACAACCTGGAGCCCACTGGATCATTGGTGTGGGTTCCAGTGACTGAGTGAGTGAGGCCCCCTTCTCTAAGCTTGGCCACATTGTCCTGGAGTGGTTCCCATCTGTAAAGACGGAAGCTTGGGAGAGAAATGCATCTATCATCCAGAGTTTGATAACAGGATAGGACTGAAGTCATATTTCCCGGAGCCCAGGGGAACTAGGGTCGGGGCAAGGATTGTTAGAAATGACGAGGAGAGTTTTGGACACCCCAGCAGATACTTGCTTTATCTTCAAAGAAGAATTAATCTTGGTCTTTCCCAATTTTCTTCAGGTTGGCTTTGCAAAATTAAAGAGAGAAGCCACATATCTTCTCTACAATATATTCTTGGAATGGTTGTTGTTGTTAGGTGCTGTAGAGTCATGCCCGACTCTTAGCAACCCTTAGAGGGTTTTCAATGGCTGATTGTTTTGGGATTGCCTCAGGAGTGGATTGCCACATCCTTCTCCCCTTTTCGTGGTGCTGGGAATCGAACTTGGGACCTCAGAGACTGCAGAGCAGCGCTCTACCAACTAAGCTACATCTCCTTGGAATGGTAGATGAGAAGAATTAGGGAAAAATTGTTCTTGTTAGGTGCGGTCAAGTCAGGTCCAACTTATAGTGACCCTATATACAACAGAAGAAAACACTCTCTGACGCTGTGCCATGCCTGGCACTATGTCAGTGCTTCTCTACTATGCATAGGGCTGATTGTTTTGGGAGTGGGCTTCCAGGTCCTTCTCCTGTTTTTGTGGTGCTGGGGATGGAAACCAGGACCTCAGAGAGTGCAGAGCAGCACTCTACCATTGTTGTTGTTGTTAGGTGCCATCAAGTCGGTATCTAACTCATAGTGTCCCTATGTATAACAGACAAAACACTATTGTGCTTCTCTGCTAATTCATAAGGTTTTCAATGGCAGATTGTTTTTTGGGAGTGGGTTGCCAGGTCTGTCTCCCAAGCCTACAGCGCCTGGTATTCCCAGGTGGTCTCCCATCCAAGTACTAACCAGGTATGACACTGTTGGGCTTCTGAGACCTGACAGGATCGGACACCACAGTGGTAGGCCTACAGGCACATTCTACCATAGCTCTAGTTAAGTCAGATGTATAGCTAAAACATCATGAGTCTAGAGTTTAAAAAGTCTTAAACATTTTCTAGTAACCTGCATGCTGGCTCATGGATTCCTACTATAACATTACAGATAACAGTCTCTTTTTGAGCACAATGAAAAAAAAGCACACCTGCCACTAGATGGATTGATACAGTGTCTGCAACAATGGGCATAAACATAAAAAAGATCGTGTGCATAGCACAGTGTCAGGGAGTGTTTCATTCTGTTGTACATAGGGTCACTGAGTCGGTCCCAACTCGACCGTACCTAACTACAACAACAACAAAAAAATAGAGACTTTAGGATGAATGTCCTAAGGTAGTTCTGGTCAGTCTTAGTTCTAATTGTCACAGATGGCAAAAAAAAAAAATCCGATTTCCTGTAGCTTTCACCCATTGATGCCAGCTTAGTCTCACAGAATGATTCCAATACTTCTTCACATGCCAGGCTGAAAACTTATGGATAACTGTTACGATCTTTTCAAAGCTGAAAATCCAAACTTGTCAGCTCATTTACTTATTTAAATTAGTTTCAAACCTCTTAACTCTGCTGGCCATTCTTCTCTAAGGAAGTTTAAATTTGGTTCTGCTTCTCCCTACAGTACCCAGCATGGTCTAGTCAGCACAGAGGGAGCACGACAATCGTTCCCCTAATGATGGACACCCCACCTCTGACAGCAGAACTTAAGATCTCACTGGATTTGGGGTTTATAATCAGCTGAACACAAGCTGCTTTCACCTCCCATGTCATAGTTTAGATTCTCTGATTCTCTAAGAACGTGCTCTGAGACTAGCTGAGTATTCGATAGTATTTATCTTGGCCAGTTTCCTTATTGGGTAAAGGAAGTTTTTGAACAGGGGCCTTAGTCTCCCAGTGTGAAGGGGCTGAGATCCTCAGATGACTTCAGAGGTTACACTGAGCCTGCTGGATAAAGGACAGTGCCTCTTCTCACAACAAACCCAAGTCAGGCACCCAGGACGGAAGCCTCCTTTGGGTCTACCCGGAGTTCTTCACCAGGAATGGGGCAGAGCACTGGGGACTTTAACTGTGGGCTGAGAGTTGGAGACTTGTCTCGGGAGAGTGAGATGCCAAGAGGAGACACTGAGGACTATTCCTGGGGATCAGTCCAAGCAAGAACCAAGGGGCGAGACAAGAGGCGAGGTAAGCGGTGCGTGTTGATTGACCATAAGGCAAAACAAGGCGAGAAAAGACCAGAAGGGAAATTGCTGCCGGTGGTCTGATCGGGGAAGATGGTGGGAAGTGGGATTTTAATCACGTGGGCAAGGCTTTCCTGGCCTCACCCCATCTGGTCTTTCAGGGAGCTTAGGGGGTGTTTATCCATGTGGACTAGGGAAGATCTTCACGTTACAAATTTATGAAAGTTGGCCCATCGTCTCTGACCAAACGAGCAGATCGGGGCCTGAAATCTGTCATCCCTCCTAGTTTGCTGTCATGTGCTGACTTAATAAACATGCCATCATTGTCCTCATCTAAGTCATGGCGAATGTTTAGCAGTGGAGGCCAAGGACGGATCGTTCCATGGCACGATACAAAAGCCTCCCCTCAGGTTGACAGTCATCTATTAATCACAACTCTCTGAGGACAGCCATCCAAGTGCTTACTAAGCCATCTAGCAACACCAGCGTTTATCTCCAGTGTATAAACCTCGTCCCGAGGACCTCAGGAGAGCCTCCGTCAGAGGCCCTGCTGGGGGGTTGTTGATCGTGTCCTGCAAGCCTCTGCGCCAGAATCGGGATGCAAGTTTGACTGGCACAATTTATTCTCAGTGAGCCCATTCTGATTCTTGGTGATCACTGCTTTCTTTCAAAACATGTCTCTAAACCATTGCCTTCAAAACCCACCTGGGAGGTGTTGTAGAGGTTACCATTAAGTCCACTGGTCTTTAGTCCATAAAATCTTTTTTTCTAAACTTTCTTGAGAATTGGGTCATGTTGAGTCCCTTCCAGCCCAGTGAGACTTCTCTCATTCCCTATAGTTGTTCAGAAAGTACCGATAGCATTTCAACTTGTATTGTTTTTACGAGACTATAGTGGTATGATTTGTTTAGACCTGAGACCTGAACTCACTGAGACGAAGAATAACTAATTTTGGCTTTTCTCTCAGAATATTTGCATCATCTTTTCCAATATGAAGATCAATCACCATCAGATAAGATAGAAGGAAAAAATAAATTGGAGCTGAGTAGGTCTATTTCTATGATCAATTACATTCAACCTTGGACCCATGCATGAGACTTCCTTATTCTTCTTGCCCTTGATACATTCCCCAAAGCTAATCCTCCCCTTTTGGGGCGAAGACCCAGAAAAGTGTTTAAACAGTTGTTACAAGTGTCTGATATTACCTTTTTTTTTTTTTTTAGTAACTCGTAATTGTTGAAATTTATTCCAGAACTACTTAGTCACTTGAGACATAGCTCTATTTTGCTTGTGATTGTAGGAATCCACAGCATTCTAGTCCCTACACAGAATAAAGATAGCCCTCCTTAGCAGCTGGCCAAGAGATACCCTCCTGTGCTGCCTCCTGGTGTTGCAACATTAGGCCCAATAAAAGGCTTCTCTCTGAAGAAGAGAGAGAGAGAGAGAGAGAGAGAGAGAGGTAGAGAGAGAGAGGTAGCTTTCCTACCATTTTCTCCATCGTTTGCTTGAGTAGGTGTCCTTCTTTATCATAATCAGATAAGTCTAACCAGAACAACTCGCACCTATTCATCCATCCATCAAGGAGGACTACTGCATGTCAGGGATGCCTGAAACTGTCCCAGAATAACATCCTTCTCTTCTTTTTGGCATTTTCTTTCTTAAAAAGTCCGTGATTCAGGGTTTGATTGCCTTAATCTCCTCAGTGTCTCATATGAGATTACCTGATTTCCATTTTACATCATTTACTCTGCCCTGTCTAGGAGCCGTATGTCCTTCATTATGAGCTTCTAATGTTCTCTGTCTGTACTGTGTCTTTGGTAGCCACTAAATGCAAATCCAAATCCAAATAATTAAAATAGAGTGTAATGAAAAGTCCTGTGCCTTGGGCACACTAGTGGCCTTTCAAAGTGCCCAGTCGCCATGTGGCCAGTGGGTCTAATTGGACATTGCAGATACTGAGCACTTCCATGAGCACAGCAAGTTCTACTGGACAGCGCTGGCCTGGGTGGTCCTCCAGCCTCGGACACACTGCTTCAGGAGGAAGGACGGGTTCATTCTACTCACGGGAGTCGGCACTCGCCCACTCTCCTTGCAGCCATTGGATTAATAATAGTTCTTTCATGTCTTTTGTGCCTCTTAAAGTTGTCCCTTTGGCTTTATTGCTATGAGTTCCTGAGATTGTCACTTTAAAGGTGTTTCATGCTTGGTTTAGGCTCTCCTTAGAAAGGTTCCTTCGTGTCCCCGAGGAACCACAGTTTGCAAACCAATGTGAGCTTATTTTCCAGATCCCATTGGTGACTTTCTAATTACCATGCCTAACATAAAGCTGACATTTGCAGCAGATCAAAATGTCTTCTTGAATGAAGAAATTAAAGAAGAGAAGTTTCTCCAGTTCCTGAAAAAGCTCACTCAGATGATGCAAGAAAAGTGCTATAAGGTTAGGTAAAAGGAAGTAAGAGGAAGGAAGAAAGGAAGAAAGAAAAAGAAAGAAAGAATGAGGGAAGGAGGGAGAGAGATGGAAGGAAGGAAAGAAGGTATAAAAGAAGGAGTGAGGGGAGAGAGAGAGAGGGAGAGAGAGAGAGAGAGAGAGAGGGAGAGAGAGAGAGAAAGATTGATTCCACACATCTATGAATTTCTGGCCTGCAGCCGTAGCCCTGTGGCACTGGATCCCGTCAGATCTCGGAAGCTAAGCAGGGTCAGGCCTGGTTAGTACTTGGATGGGAGACCACCTTGGAACACCAGGTGCTGTAGGCTTGGGAGACGGACCTGGCAACCCACTCTCAAAAATCAATCTGCCATTGAAAACCCTATGAACAGCAGAGAAGCACTGACAATAGTGTTTCATCTGTTGTATGTAGGGTCACTATGAGTCGGATACCAACTCGACGGCAACTAACAACAACAACATGAATTCTTGACCTCTTCATCTTTTTTCCTTCTTCCATGTCAGAAAGACTTAGAGGTGGGCAGGAATGCAAGTCACAAAAGAAAGAAGTCAGGAAGGAAGGGAGAAGAAAAGAAAGACAAGGGGGCCTATCCTATCACAGGGAGAGTTACAGCATTCCAAACCTAGAAAGGACTGCAGAGTCTATTTGGCCTAATTCCATCTTGTTGCTGATGAAATATGACCACTCTGTTTGGCATTTAATACAAATCTGTTGGAAAAAAAAATGAAGACATTGTAGTCAAACGGCGTAGGTTAAACGACTTGTCTACGGTTACAAAGCTAGTGTCAGAGTGAGGACTAGAAGCCAGCCCACCTACCCAGTGCTTTCCTAGCACTGGCTCTGCCCTGACCCTTGTCCCCTCCTGTGTGGCTGGGGATGTGGGGGAAGAGAGAAGAGGGGGGCAGGGAGGAAGAGATGAGCAGCTAAGAGGAGGAGAGAGAGTAAATTTGTACGTTGCTTTTGGTGTCTCTTCTGACTTTCTCTTTGCTAAGCAGAAGAAAGCTTATAGCCACTTCACCTACTCGGTCTGAACTGCCCTGTGTCCCCATCTTGACACGACGTTCCAATTGGCAGGAGACCCTGGTCAGGCTACCCCCTGGCACGACCGGCCAGGCACTGTGGGATTAACCCACACCACGCGTCCCCCATAAGCTTGGTCCAGACCCGAACTGTTTTATGAACCATCTTGACATTCCTAAAATTTCACCTCATCTTGAAACCGGCCTTGACGAGGATTTTAGACGGAATTCTCAAGTGATTTCCTCACCACCCCCACCAACCTGATCCTAGACAATCGAGAACTGAAGCAGGGTTTTGAAAATGTTTCACATTCCCTTTACCTCCAGAAAAACTCTCCAGGTCAAGAGTGTTGGCACAGGAGTGCGGCGTGCGAGGGCACGCAGATCTAATTTGGAACAGGATGTCACACGGTTGTGTTGCTGTGGGGACAGCGCTTGCCCTCTGGATAAAACTCATATAGGAATGGCAACAAGTAAGCATTGTGAAGACAGTTATCATGGGGCGCCACACTGCCTGGGGAACACCACGTTATCCATGCGTGCTGATTACATGTGTGGCTTTGAGTGACCCCCCCCCCCCCCCCCCCCCCCCCCCCCGGCCTAATGTCCTCATTTTCCAGCAATGTCATCTGGGGCAAGTTACCTGATTTCTTTCTATCTTAATTTCCTTATCTGTAGCACAGGTGTTCTGCCAGTGACTATTGCACAGGTGCGAGGACAAGTTGAGATAATGCATGGCAATGCCTCGCCCAGGACCTGGCACCTGCTAAATATTAGCTCTCATTATTCTTTCCTTATGTTGCATAAGGGGCTGGAGTTTAGCTCTGTTGGTAGAGCGCTTACTCTGCACGCTCTGAGGCCCTAGGTTCGATCTTCAGCACTACAAAAAATGGGAGAAAGACCTGGCAGCCCACTCCTGAAACAATCCTGAAATAATCAGCCATTGAAAACCCTATGAATCACAGAGGAAGCACTGACACAGTGCCCGGCATGGCACAGTGTTGGAGAGTGTTTAGTTCTGTTGTACACAGGGTCACTATGAGTCAGACCCAACTCAACAGCATGTAACAACCACAACAATGTTGTGGGATTTCTGTATGTGTGCCTTGATGTCCTTGGGGGCACCGAGCAAGCTGGTTTAAAGGCCTTAATCGAAACATCTGCCAAGGGTGACATTGGCACCGTACTTGGAGATCAATGTCCTCACTCCAGCACAGCCTTAGCCGGGCTAAAGGGAGTCAAGCATCAGGTTTTATGGGGCTGACGAAGACGTTTGAAATATTGTAGGAGACTGTCAAAGAATACTTATACCCACTCTGAAAGAGGGCCGTTCTTAATTTTCATCTTTCCTGCAAGTCAGAAAGATATATATTCTCTAAATAATGGCAGTTTCCTCGTCCTGAAGTTATGGCAGCTTGGTGATACAATAAACAGCACCCTGTCATAAGGACCGCATAAAACACAGTCTGACATTTCTTTAAAAGTAAAAAGAAACACGACCAGAGCAGATGACCTTTCCTCGGAGGGCACAGCTGTTTTGAGTGGTTAGGAGGTCCCATGGTTTCATACTTAGGGGCTAGGATATACGACTGGCTTTTCACAGAGTGTTTCCATGAGAAATTACAGTACGTTCCAAGGGGGAACGCCAATGCTGCGCTCACGGTAGGCAGGCGGAATTTCTTCCCTCTTGATGGCTTCCAAATGAGATCGTGACGAACACTTGTTATTGGAGGTGTCGGGTGTACGGAGCGTGAGAGGGATCAGGAATCCTGAGGTGTCGCCTGCGTCCTGGGAGAGTTTAATCATGGGCCTCCTGCCAGGTTGGGGGTCGGCATGTTGAGGACCTCTTCCCTTAGGAGGAGTCACGCAAAGTGTAATGCTTCTGCGGGTCCAGACGGGCAGTTGCCAGGGAAAATCTAAAAGAATCACATTGTCAGAGATGGGGGGTAATTCTCACTTTCTAAACGGGTTTAGTTCTCCGGGCAAGTGTTTTTCTTGCAGTGAGTTAAAATGGTCATGCAAATGTACTAAGTATAAAAAAGAGATTGCGAACTGCGTGGGGACCGGATATTTCCTTATTTTGCTTGCTCTCCAAATCACCTCGAACACGTGTATTTATATGCTACATAATGCAATGAAGAGGCATTAGATCTCTGTTTAATTTTTTGACTGAGCTCCCCTAGACATCAACGGTAACTGAAAACATTCCGGTTCAATCACCAGGCCCCTCCCCCTCAACCTCTAGCCTCTAAATGAGAATAATAAGCCCTCAGAGAGGGGAGTTTGGCAACCTCCGCACGGGATGGGGGAATGCGCACCAATTACGCATGGCCCCGGTGCCAGGGTAAAAATAGGCTCTTGTTGCTTGTGTCCAATCCCTGCCACTGGCCTGCCAACAGCTGGGCACTGACTACATGTCCCAGTACGGGGAGGGATTTGTTCTAATTTATCCTGGTCTCTCACCTTGTCCCCTGTGTGAGCAGAGCCCAGCATATGCAAAATGGCTGGCTGGCTTTGGAAGTACAAGCTGAGGCCCTGAAACAGTTGACTGATTGGTAATTAGACCACACTGGTATTGAACCCATGACCTCAACCTCATTAGAGCAGCATTCGGGCCAACTGAGCTGACCAGAAACAGACTCAGAGCAGGAAGCGATAGAGAGGTCTTCGGTGCAGTGTCAAAGGCCTCGTTACCCTACCCAGAGGTGTAAGTGGGTTCTTACTCTCCCGTGTTAAAGGAGCAGGATCGGATGAAAGGGCCCTATGGATGGGGCCACCCTCTGTACTCTCTCCTGTACTATCCTTCCAGGCAATTCCCACCTTCCTTGCCTGGATCTCCCAGTGAGGCAAGGGTTAATAAAGGGAGAGGCAAGTGTTTTATTAGGATCCTCCTTCTGCTCCCGGTTGCTTTTGGAAAAGCTGTTGTAAAAGATCTCTTTAAATTGGTGAAAAGTAAAGATGTCACATTGAAGACAAAGGTGCACCTGACTCATGCCATGGTATTTTCAGTCTCCTCATATGATTGTGAAAGCTGGACAGTAAATAAGGGGGACAGGAGAAGAATTGATGCTTTTGAATTATGGTGCTAGAGACAAATATTGATTATACCATGGACTGCCAAAAGAACCAACAGATCTGTCCTAGAAGAATTGCAACCAAACTGCTACTTGGAAGCAAGGATGGTTAGATTGTGTCTTACATATTTTGGACATGTAGTCAGGAGGGACCAATCCCTGGAGAAAGACGTCATGTTTGGAAGGGTGGCAGGTCAATGAAAAAAAGGAATTCCCTCAACTAGATGGATTGACACAGTGACTGCAACAATGGGCTTAAACATAAAAACAGATTGTGTGCATGGCATAGTATTGGAGAGTGATTTGGTGTGTTGTATATAGGGCTGCTATGAGTCAGACCTGACCCAATGGCATCTAACAAGAATAACAACAAAAGAGTTAAAAAGAAAGCACTAATATTAAAGTCTATTACTTTAGAAAAATTCCTTGGAAATTACATTCTTTGATTTCAAAATATCCATGTCTATAGTGAAGGTAGTTAGTCATTATTTTGGCCCTTTGCTTTTCAAGGATATCTAAAACCAGGAGGGTGAGTTCTCATTTTCTGTAAAAGGAATGGGTTCCGAATGGGCAGAGCAGAGTAAGTGGGGAAGCTGGACAGAGAAGGAATGGTGAGAGACCCTATGCCCTTCATCCAGGACCCAGAACAGAGGTAGATTCAACATCTGACAGAAGTCCACCTGTGATAAAACTGGAAAGAAAGAAGATTGCCCAAAATCAGCCAGACATTTAATAAAGGGAGATTTCTGCTTCATACCACACTCAAAATAAAAATTTTATGTGAGGAGAAAACTTGACAATTCTAAAAGGTAAGTAGATTTTAGATAATCTTGGAAGGTCTTTCTAGACATTCAAGAAAGTACGAAAACCATAAAGGAAAAGATGGAATAATTTGACTCCACAAAAATTTATCATGAAAACATGTATGTAGCAAATACTAAATAATCTTAAACAGCAAACGGAGAGGCAATATTTTTGGTACTTATGGAAGGTATTTACAATGCGTATGGAAGAGTTAATAAGAAAGCATTTAGAAAACAAGGAAAAGATGAGCAACTTAATAGAAACCAGACAAAAGAAATGAACATCATTTTACATAAAAAATATAAATGGCCAGTAAATCCATGAAAACTATATTAAACTTCCCTGGTAAATGTCATAAATTGCACATTTTAAACAACTGAAAGTTAATTTTTCTTCCAAAAAATTGTCAAAGATAAAAAGAAAAATGCTGGCAAAGTTGCAAGGAAATTTGTGGCTTTTTTTTTAATCCCACTTATGGTTGTGTAAGTTGTTATAACTTTTCTAGAAGGATATTTGGCAATGTAGAAGAAAAATCTTAAGATTTTACATGCACTGGGACCTAGAAATTCTACTTGTAAGAATCAATCTGAGAGGACTAATTATGGATATGTGCAAAGATTTTGCTATTAGAATATTCATCAAAACCTCTTTTTTTTTTTTTTTTAACTGTACTGGGGGTTGAACCCAGGGCCTGGCGCTTGCATGCTTTGCAAGTGCTGTACCACTGACCTGTATCCCCCAGCCCATTTTTTTTTTTACTTTTTGAGATAGGGTCTTCTAAATTACGCAGACTGCCTCTTGTCTCAAACTTGCAATCTTCCTGCCTCTGCCTCCCAAATCGCTGGGATTACAGGCGTGCGCCACCGCACCCAGCTCATCAAGCATTTTTATAATAACTAAAAATTGGAGACATCTTAATCTCCCACAACAGGGGAGTGGTTGGATAGATAATGGTGTGTGATGCATGATGGAACTTCATACAACTATAACATGTTGTAGAAAATAATTATATTTCATATCATGGAAAAATACTATTGTCTTGCTGAGAAAAAAAGTAGCTTTAGAATTATAATCTTATAAACTATATGCATAGGAAAAGATGGTAGAAAAAAATACATGACATATATCAAGATGTCAAAATAGTTTTCTCTGGGTGTCAGAATTGTATTTTAAAATGTTTATCAGTTTTTTTTTTACAGTGAGCACACATTAACATGAGAACAAAAGGTAAAGCAACAGACTTTATTTCTTGTATCACGGCTGTCATGGTTTCAATCATGGGAGATAAAGTCAAGTAGTGTGGAAGGAAGTTCCTAAAAATCAGATTGGAAACTTGGAATCTAAGATTTGAACTTGAATTCACAAGTTACCAAGTAGTCCAAGACCTTTTAGCACTCTGAAGACTGACGTCCCTTGTTGGTGGATTGTATGAGCCCCAGCCATCTCTTTCTTTCCTTTTGTCACTAGACTTTTTATTTTATGGGAGATGGACATGGCAATCCACTCCTGAGACAAATCCACTCCTGAGGCAATCCTGAAACAATCAGCCATTGAAAACCCTATGAAGGTTGACTATGAGTCAGACACGACTTGATAGCACCTAACAACAAGACTTTCTATTTTAATGGCTCACACACACTTCCATAAGATGGCAGGCAAGGAATGGAGAAAGAAGTTTCCAGTTTGTCATTTTAAGATAATTCAACTTCACTGTACTGTAAAGTGCACTATAGAGCGACCCCCTTCTTTAGGGTAAACTGCAGCGATGAGTCTTCCTCTTCAAGCATTACTGGATTCAGTTGTTGTTAGGTGCCGTCAAGTCAGGTCCAACTCATAGCGACCTTATGTACAACAGAATGAAACACTCTCCAACACTGTGCCATGCCTGGCACTATCGTCAGTGCTTCGCTACCATTCATAGTTTTCCATGGCGGATTGTTTCAGGAGTGGATTGCCAGGTCCTTCTCCCCCGCCTGCAGCACTTGGCATTCCCAGGCAGTCTCCCAAACAAGGCTGACCCTGCTTAGCTTCTGAGATCAGATGGGACCGGTTGCCAGGGTGCAACCCAAACCTCAAAGTGAAGCACAAGCCTTGTGACCTATGATTGATTGTGGAAGCCCAGGGAGGTTCACGCCCACGTGTCTGTCAGCTTGTTGTGCTGTAGGGGCTTACGTGTTGCTGTGATGCTGAAAGCTATTCCACAAGTATTTCAGAAACCAGCAGGGCCACCCATGGTGGACAGGTTTCAGCTGAGCTTCCAGACTAAGACAGACTAGGGAGAAGGACCCAGCAGCCCACTCTTGAAACAATCAGCCATTAAAACCCGATGAATAGCAGAGAAGCGCTGTCAAATACAGTGCCAGAAAATGAGCCCCCCAGGCTGGAAGGCATTCAAGAAATGACTGGGGAAGAGTTGCCTCCTCAAAGTAGAGTCACCTTAATGATGGCAATGGAGTAAAGCCCCTGGGACCTTCTTTTGCTGATGTGGATGACTCAAAATGAAAAGAAACATAGTGGCTGCATCATTGGACTCACACATAAAAAGATCGTGTGCATGGCACAGTGTTGGGTAGTGTTTCGTTCTGTGTACGTACGGTCACTTTGAGTTGGACCTGACTTGATGGCACCTACAAGAAGAGGGTTTGGGTAACAAGAAGGGAAGGAAGGTTTGGCAGGTAAGAGTCAAGTGCTAGGCAGTGCAAGGCCAAGAAGAAGGAGTGCAGGGCTGGAGGGTGGCGCTGGAGTTGTCTCGGAGGTTGGTTCCCATTAGCACCATTGGTTTGCATCTGGGTCCCTGGGAAATCAAAAGAAAGGAATTACATACAGAAATAGAAAGGGTATGCCTGACAAAATGTCCCCTAAATGGTAAGGAGGCTGCAGCGGTACCACTGTGGAGTCCGATCCCATGAGATCTCAGAAGCTAAGCAGGGTTGGGTCTGGTTAGTACTTGGATGGGAGACCACCTGGGAACACCAGGTGCTGTAGGCTTGGGAGAAGGACCCAGCAACCCACTTCCAAAACACAATCAGCCATTGAAACCCCTATGAACAGCAGAGAAGCACAACAGTAGTGTTTCGTCCATTGTACATAGGGTTGCTATGAGTCGGACACACACTTGATGGCACCTAACAACAACAACAAATGGTAAGGATACAGCACACTGCTTCTTTGGTATCAGATGACAGACCTTGTCACTAAGGTGTGTGTGCGTGGAGGGTGTGCATCCGTGCATGGATTTGCAGGGCGTGATGCGAGCGGCCAGAGGCTCTTGCAGTGGGCATTTGGAGTCAGAGAAAGATTTTTCTTCACTCTTGTAGTCTGTGGGGTTGGTGCAATGCTGGCAGCTGAAGGGCACAATGACAGCCCCCTTCATGACATTAACGAGGCAGCAAAAGAGAGGAAGGAGCAAGAGTCGGGATGCGGCTGTCATACTGCAACCGCCAGGCCCTTGTTTATGCGTGGTGAGATCCCCTCCCGACCTGTAATTCTGGGGAACTTCTCAAGCGCTGGGCCCTCCTGGCATAGGAAGTAGGGTAGATAGATCCAGCAGAATATGGATTAGCACTGTGCATGTAACTTCCCCTTCACGCCAGGGTTAAGTGTCCTAGAAAAATGTGTGTGACAAAGGCAAATGTCACTTCCCATGATTGATTCGGCGGGCTACAATTGCTGCTAATGAGAACAAGGCCAAGGTGATTGGCTCCGTCCCGGGAGAGCTGTTAGCGTCTCATGGCTCCACATGGGAGGTGACACCCTTCACCCTTGCACAGAGTGGGGACTGGGTGAGAGAGGATGGGGTCAGGCTCCAGTTCCAATGCCCGTGCTTTCCCCTCTGGCACCAAGCCGCTGCTCTGAGTCTGTGCCAAGCCAGACTCTTGGAATATGACATTGTTTCCAGAGCCACCTTGCACTCAACATGCAGAGGCCACCTGCACAATTCCTAGTCACTGCAATGCATGGAGGGTGTCCTACCAGTCAGTTTTCCTCCCTCCCTCCCTCCCTCCCTCCC